>BOSO01020295.1:0-44529 GCA_018403395.1 Gorsachius goisagi | reverse complement strand
ACCCCATCCTGGGGGGCATCAAACACAGCATCACCATCCGGTCAAAAGAAGTGATTATCCCACTGGATTCAGTGCTGGTGTGGCCTCACGTTGAGTGCTGTGTGCAGTTCTGAGCCCCACAATTTAAGAAGGTCCTTGAATGCATCCAGAGGAGGGCAACAAAGCTTCTGACAGTGTTGGAAGGAATGTCCTATGAGAAGTGGTTAAGGACTTTGGGCTTGTCTAGTTTGGAGAAAAGGAGGCTGAGGGGAGACCTCATTGCTCTCTGCAGCCTCCTGAGGAGGGGGCGTGGAGAGGGAGGTGCTGGTCTCTTCTCCTTGGTATCCAGTGGTGGGACGTGTGGGAATGGTTCAAAGCTGTGCCAGGGAAGGTTTAGGCTGGACATGAGGAAGCATTTCTTTACCGAGAGGGTGGTCAAACCCTGAAACAGACTTCCTAGAGAGCTGGTTGATCCCCCAAGCCTGTCAGTGTTTAAGAGGCATTTGGACAGTGCCCTTAACAACCTGCTTAACTTTTGGTCAGCCCTGAATTGGTCAGGCAGTTGGACTGGATGATCACTGGGCTATAATTAAAGGGATGAAATTTAGGGACCCATATGGACCCATATTTAATACCCTATCTCACTATAAATCTGTAGGGTAAGGTTTCTGAATAATCTCACAATATTCATGCGATACAAGGAACATACTGCTGACATGCGAGATACCACAGTGGTAAGCTGATAGAACCTGTAGAAAGATAAGGGTAGACAGGCTGAGTAAGAAATATCACTTGTTCTGTTTGGATTTGTTTTGGCTGTCCAGATGTTATTTTCTGTTTTTCGTTTTGTTTCTGCATTCTTGGACAGCTTATACACATTTTTATTTTTATTACTTCCCAGATACATAAATAGATGGCAAATAGACAAGCATTATAGAGTTCTAGCTGGGCAAAGTGCACTTTAGTAAGCTCCTGATGACAGGAAAAGCTATACTGCCGCCATTTTATTCTCCCAGTAAAAAATAAAGTGATTGAAATCCATTATACTAAAGTACTGATTGTAACTGGAGTGGCTTTTTTCATAAAAAGAGGTAAAACCAGCCTATATTGTGGAGTAATGATATGAAGGACCACCGTATTATTCCACAAGAATCTTGGAATTCCACAAGCATCTTGTCCAACCTTTGGTCTGGCTAAACATATTTGTAGACCTCCACTTTTCTCCATAGTTCAATGATGTTTACTCTACTCCAAAAACCTCCCAACCCCGAGCAGTGTACTGTTTCTGGAACATCAATGCTACTGTATTTCAGTGGTGGCTAAGAATCTTATATTCAAAGGATTTATATTCAAATCCAGACCTCTTCAACTTCACAGCAACTCACTGAGGCCAAGATTTCACCTACAATGAATAAATCATAACTGACGACTTTGCGATGAAAAACATTCTAAAAATGTAAGCTTACTAATATAAGGATGGATGTATCAGAATTACCAGACTACTTATTTTTACAGCTAAATACAAAAAAAAGGTATTTCAAATATTGTTTTACAGTATTTTACCATTCATATTTTATGGGCAAAACTTTAAACAGCAGAGATGTCTGTACCAGAATACAAATTTCAAAGAAACTAGCTTCAATACTTCATTTTGCTGAGTTTTTCACTGTTTCCTGCTTTGTTCTAAAGAGCCTCAGTCTGAGGTTTCAACACAAGATGGCACTCTAAAAAGACTTCCTGACTGAAAGAACAATTGATATTATCACCTTATTGAATATATTCCGAGATTTTTTTTTGTCCTGTGTAAATATCTCACAGGTCTTTAAAATCCATTCAATGGTGCTGTTTTACTAGTGGCTTCAGTATTTGTAAATGAGGAATTCAGGAAGGCATAGACAGTAAGATAGACATTAGCCACACAAATTATACTACGTAAAAGCTGACTATCATCACAGAATTACAGAATGATTGAGGTTGGAAGGGATCTCCAGAAGTCATCTGGTCCAACACCCCTGCTCAAGCAGGCTCTCCTGGATGCAGTTGCCCAGGACTGTGTAGAAATGGCTTTTAAGGATCTCCATGGATGTAGACTCCATAACCTCTTTGGGCAACCCGCTCCCATGCTCAATCACCCTGAGAAAAGTTGGAAAAAGTAGAAAAGGGTTTTGTGATGTTCCAATGGAACCTCCTGTGTTTCAGTTTGTGCCCATTGCTTCTTGTCCTGTCACTAGGCACCACTGAAGGGAGCCTCTCTCCATCCTCTTTGCACCTTCTCTTCAGGTATTTATAGGCATCAGTAAGATCCTGCCTGAGCCTTCTCTCTTCCAGTCCCAGCATTCTCAGCCTTTCCTCCTATGTGAAATGCTCCAGTCCCTTAATCATCTTAGTGGCCCTTTGCTGGACTCTCTCCGGTAGCTCCATATCTCTCTTGTATGGGGAAGCCCAGAACTGGACACAGTACTCCAGGTGTGGCCACACCAACCTTGGGTAGAGGGGAAGGATCACCTCCCCCACCTGCTGGCAGCTATTGTTTAATGCAGCACAGGATACCATTAACCTTCCTTACTGCAAGAGCACATTGCTAGCTCATGTTCAACTTGGTGTCCACCATGACCCGCAGGTCCTTTTCTGCCAAGCTGCTTTCCAGCTGGGTGGGCCCCAGCATATGTTGGTGTCTGGGGTTGTTCCTCCCTAGGTACAGGATTTTGCAGTTCTCCTTGCTGAACTGCATGAGACTCCTGTCAGCCCATTTCTCCAGCCTGTCGAGGTCTCTCTGAATGGCAGCCCATTGCTCTGGAGTATCACCCACTTATCCTAGTTTTGTATCATCTACAAAGTTGCTGAGGGTACACTCTGCTCCACATCCAGATGATTAATGAAGATATTAAACAGGACTGGACCCTGTATTGACCCCTGGGGTACACCACTAGCTACTGGCCTCCAACCAGGCTTTGTGCCACTGATCATCACCCTCTGGGCTTGGCCATTCAGCCAGTTTTCAGTCTTTCTCCTCATCCAGCCTATCCATCAACAGCTTGTCTATAAGGATCTTATGACAGACAGTGTCAAAGGCCTTACTGATGTCCAGGTAGGCAATATCCACTGCTTTCCCCTCGTCTATCAGACCAGCTACTTCATCACAGAAGTCTATCAAGTAGATCAAGGATGATTTCCCATTGGTGAAGCCATGCTGACTACTCCTGATGATTTTCTTGTCCTTAATGTGCTGCTCCACCACCTTCCTGGCGATCGAGGTGAGGGTGACCAGCCTGTAGCCCTGGCCCTCCCCTTCTTGAAGAGAGGAGTGATATTTGCTTTCCTCCAGTCTTTGAATATGATAATACATGATAATATATTTTTATTATACTTCATTTAAGCAGATCCTTAAATATGATATCCCTTTTCTTAATGACTCATGATCTCATTATATTTAAATATTTCTAATAAAAGTACATGCTGAATTCCTAAGTCAAGGTATCTTTTTCCTATTATAGCGGCAAAACTGCTGCATTATTAAAACTTTATCTTATGTTTTAGATAAAACTAAAATTGGCTTTCTCTAAAGCTTTATTATGCACTGGAACATGTTGCTGAGAGATGCTATGGAGTCTCTGTCCTTGGGGATTTTCAAAAGCTAGTGAAAGACAATGGATGAAACAACCTGCAGTTGCAGGAGCTTTTCATTAGAGACACATGCCCCATGGGAGACTATCTCAGTACTTTAGAATGGGCTTCGTGGAAGCCATTAATCCTAAATTTAATTCTAATATTTAGTCTGATATGGTAGTTTTACAGAAAGCAGGATAATCTATTTAACTATTTTAACAACACATATGTGAACGATATACCAACTGTTTGAAAATGTCAGAAAAAACCCATTTCAAAATATGTTTTTTGAAACAATTCAAAGCTAGTCATTAATTACAAACAAATAATAGTCCATGTCTCACTCATCTAAACTTCTCTGTTGAGAAGAAATTCAAAGACAGTAACACAAGGCTAACGATTCAAACGAGCAGACTCTTCTTGTTTTCAGTAGGTTTACCAGGTCTGCCTTCTCATCTCTCCTCAGCACAAAACCTATGTCTGACCTTGTATTTCCCACTGTTTTCTAAAGCTGAGCAAAGAGCTACTTCAGAAGAGACTGATGACAGAGCTCTGGAGAGCTGTGCAGCACAGGTCGCCTTGCAGGAGGATGCACTGTGATTCTTTACATGAGATAAGGGAGCTGTTTGGATGTAAAGGCTGCAGTCCCAACCCTCTTCAATGATTTCAAAGCTGTTTCTTAATCCTTCTATGAAGAGTGGAACATGTAGGATTCAGACACTGTTAGGAACAACTGCATGAAATAGTATGGTTTATGTTATGCAAGAGGTTAAATAATATTTTTTCTTCTTAGGATCCATGTATTCATTGAATTTTCCCTGTGCTTTGCAGAAAGACTGCAAATCATGCCATGCAGTGATTTCAGGGAATTTGCAGCTTTCGGTGGCATTCTATGTAAGTGTGTATATCTAAGCATCCAATTTAGCTTTTATAACTTTGGGTGCACTGTAAATAATCATTAGATCTCACTGTGCTCTTGAAATAAATACTGAAGAAACATGCTATACTGAGAAATAACATCCATCCTCATCTTACATGGGTGCGATACCTACAGGAAAGTACATTGCCTGCTTTACTGTTTTTCTGAAAAAGGGTGTGGAATGAAGCAATGAACCATAGACCTTTATAAAGAAGAGTGTTACAGCTTCATGATGCATTATAGTACTTTTTAGGACTTCTCCTATTCCAGAGAACCGTTGTCCTTCCCCTTCACAGTAATACAGCTGCAGTTCCTTGTGAGAACATTAGGTCTGTGAGTGTTTTGAAGTTACCCCATCTACATAGTGTGGTTTTATCTACACACGCACTTGTGGAGTACACACAGGAACTGCATCTGTAATTCTTCTGTATTTCAGGGAGCTTTTGGAGCTCAAAAGAAAAATGGTTGATCTGAAAGATCCATACTTTGCTCCATAAAGAAATTCCCAAGAGAAATCTAAGAATTTTGTCCTTATTCATCTCCAGAAAGTCACTAAGGTAGCCTCTTTATCTATTCTCAATAGGTGACTAAGATAGCCTAACAACATCCAAAGATTCCTGTGTACAACAGGACCCCTGAATCACCAAGGAATGTTTGCATGACTAGATTAGTACCGTGAGCTCTGCTGCAAGACAGGTGTCCGTTGTAAGAGCATAAAGCAAAACACATGCAATTGTGTTACATGGCTGTTCTGCAACAGACGTCTTCCACACAATGGTATGTCTGCCATGTGGATCTAGTGTATAAATTACAGTATACAAAAAGACACATATTGACATCAGCCTCCTCTTATGAGAAAGAAGATGTCAAGATTTTAAGAAAGTAAAGTAAATCGAAATTGATATTAAAGCCAGAACACCCTGCAGAAGTTATCTAGGAAAAAGAAACAATACTGAGAAGAAAGCTTGTGCTGAGAGAGCCTGATTTAAAGATACTTTATAACTAAGAAAAAAAAAACAGCTTGTAGAGAAAATCTACAGAAAGGAAAAACTTTGCCATTCAGTTTCATTTGGTATCTTCAACTGTCCCAAGGATGAGACATCTGAATTATGCAAGTCTTTAATAACTAGCACAAAAAAAATTACACCCAGGTATGAGAGTTTACAGTATTAAAAGAATGTAATTACTGTGGAATGGCGATCATTGAATTTTTTAAACTGCATTTCAGGACAATTTATTAAACCACACTATAGTTCAGGAAAGATGTCAGGCTGACATACTGGAGGATTACAGAATCAACCCCCCTACTGGCTTCTTTGCAATTGTATAAACTCCATTACAGACCAGTAAATCAAGCCTAAATAAATTTTAAAATAATTTCTCAAGCAATAACTTTGCTCTGCTTTTATAAATTCATATGCCTTGTTTGTTGTTGAAAAAAGGTCCAAAAGGTAGACAGGAAACTCATAATTAAGGATATACACAACCAGACATGGCCCTTTGTGCATCTGTGTGGAGGAACTAGTATTTAAAGGAAGAGACTGGTAAACCATCCAGAGCTATTTAGTCTGTGGCATCTCTTGTGAGAGCCTATCTAAGTAATGCCTTTGAGATATGGACATCTGTATAAAACAGGATCTAGAAACAGAATCTAAAAACATAAGTAGACTGTAGCAAAGTTCTGACCATTATGAAACCTGGTGAAGTTATTGTAGTATCAAAAGCATGAGCACTCTGAAGCTCTTTATGAAGGCCAGGGATACTACATGTGGGATCCATTAAGTGACATAAGGCTAGACTGCATGTAGCCTTGCCTTAAATGAAAGCCCCCTGCATTCTGCTTAATAAAGTACTGTACTTCTGACATGCACTGTTGCAGCAGTGTTAAACATAAAGTGCTCTTTCAGTTGGGTCATTCTTTATTCTCTTTATATACATTATATATAAATATAAATGTATGTGTGTGTATATGTGTGTGTGTGTGTGTGCTGCTGAAGCATGTAAATAAACCCTACAATTGACTACTTCAGGCTGCCTTGGCCAGAGCTCTCAGTATGGTGAAGCATAAATTTCCTTAAGAACCTTTGGCAAGCTCATACTCGATTCAGACACATCCTTTCTCACCTTCCACAGAACTGCAAACTCATTAATGGCTCTATTTTGCTTACTGAGTCATTCAAGCATATAGAGCATGTTAAGATTTCTTCCTGCTATCTCCTTCTCCCTGGTTATATAAGGACACCCTTTCATTTTTGCAAAGCTTGCTAGGTTATGCTGCTTGCAAAGACACTGATGAAGGTATGTTTAGTGGCAAACATGGTTGCACTTCCCTCTGTTCTGAGGCACTGACAAGCTCTCAAACATATAGCTAAAATGATCCCTCTTTAAGCTGAAGACAGAGAAAAGTAATTCTGAGGGATTTTAATCTCTAAACAGGAAGAATTAAGATTCTTTTATTTAGAGTAGATGAATTTAAATTCTCTTTTCTTTTAATAGTTCATCATGTAAACAGGAATCTTGTTTGCTTTGTCCTATGGACAATAGATAAAACCCAGTAATTTAAGTAATTATATTATCCAAACTTTACTCACTATCCAAACATTGCCCACTTTGTCTTATCTCATCCCATCACAGGTAATATGCATAGCAGTGCATTTAAAGATGAACAACAAGGAATTGATGCCTTTTCTACAGCTTCTAATCAGTTTGGTTGCTGATAAATCTGGCAGAAACCCATGTTTTCAAAAGGTAGATATGAACTTGAAGAGGCAAAAAACCTACCTGATTGGGTTTTCAAAAGTACAGAGGTTTAATCATGACTTAAAATGGTGTTAACTGAATATGTAGATGCTTTTGCAAATCCTATTAGCAGCCCATTTGCATACCCTGCCTGCAGTCAGAACGCCTGACCATGGTGCCACTGGGTGTCAGGGGGGATGACGCTGAGGTGACATCTGCTATCGTGTAAGCAATAACCTTCCTGAATTTAGTTCCATGGATAGAACTATCATAGATGATGTCTGCTTCAACTATGAGTAGTTGCTCACCACACTGTGGAGAAATTGGCAGGTGTCAGACCATTCCCATGCTGGTATTGAACAGTTTTCCATGGCTTTAATCTTTTAAGGTTACTCAGGTTTCCATAGAATTCAGGACAGGATTCTAAATTGCACAATCAGTCCTAAAGGTAAGAATTTTATTCTCCTAATACACTCTTTTACAAAGCTGCACTGATCTACTAGCTGCAGGCAGAGTCTGTCTCTCATGATCAGTCCTACTCTTTTTCACTGTTTGCATTCACCAATAACATGAGAGGGTACAACATGCAGCATGCAAAAATCCTGATTCCCAGTTACACAGGAATGAAAGGAAGGAAGAAATGCCTAACTGGCCAGACTTTGGGCATACTGAACCACAACAGTGCCCCTGGACTAGGTCACTGCTAGATCTCACACTTCACAGAGCACCTCCTTCTACTGCCTTTTTTATCACATGATGGAGGATGGCTCGTTCCAGTGGCCCAGGAGAACTTCACAGCCTTGTGGCATTAACACCAGTGGATCTGAATATCATGGCTTGATAAGAGCTCAAGGACTGAGGTTACCCTAAGCTTTTAAAAGAATACCAGAGGATGGGCAAAGTACCCTAATGCACTTCCTCCATCTTATCTATCCAGTTGTGACTACTGTAGCACAATAGCGTTCAGCGAAATACATCCCGCCTTTACGTTTCTGTGACAGTATACAAGCCTAATTTCCATCTCCCCTGCTTGCAAAACATTTTTTTTTTAAATTTACAGCAAAATCTAGTTACTGTGCATTACATTTTTGCATCTTAAAAGGATATTAGGATGAAACACATCTGAAATAATTCAATAGTTTTGTAACAGGTTTGTATGGTCCATTGCTATTTAAGGCATTATAAAATGCATTGTTTATCCCAGCAAGCACACGACTTACCCTCAGCATAGGGCCATTCTGGAACACATGGGGTTCATCACAAACTACACAGTATTCATTCAATACTGGTATCCGCTGCTCAGCAAATTCAATAGTCTGAGAACAATGAAAATGAGAGTAACAACATCTGCTTAAAAATAATTAAGTCAGCTCATGCTCCACAGTGTTTCATAAATGGGTAAGATATGACATCCTACCTGCACAAGAAAGCCACGGTCTCGTACTGGAATGCATTTTGCACCATAATTTTGCTGCAAGGAAGAAGTTGAGGCAACTTTAGTGTTGGTAGACTAATTATAAGGAAATAGTAAAACATTTGTATTTTTTGTGCGCAAATAAGTTAATTAATATTTGCATCTAAAAAGATCTCTCATTTGCAAAAACCAGAAGTTACAAATAATCAATCCTTTTATGGTTTGATGAGTGTGGGGTAGATTTTTAGCATTTCCTTTTAGTTCTTAAATCTGATGAGGTTTTATATCTCAGCATCCCCAAAACTTCAGTCTCAAATAGAAACACCAGTGCCTTTCTAATAAACTGGCATTTGGTAATTTCCATTAAATTTTAACTGCACATTGTCTATCCAAATATGGGCTATCTGCTTAGGCTTGAAAGACTAATGTAACTCTCAGAACATCTGAAAATATTTTTCTTTTATATTTATTAAGATCTCAGTTCTGTAAGCACCATGCTAACAGATCTGTGTGCTCAGATCCCACTCAAATTCTTTCTCCCTTTTCCTTTCAACACACAGCAACATAAATTAGAAGGAACTTCTGTCACAGGAGTACAAAATTCCCTCTAGGCTGAAATCTATCTCAGTCAAACCTTGTTTTGAATAAGAGTCAGATCACCTCCATTTACACCTTTTTTCTTTGGTTTTGCTTATAGGCTTATTTCCTTCCATTTCTCTAACTGCTTAATTGGGAAAATTCTCCATTTTTTTCTCCTGGGAAATAGCCCTCCTAATTGTATTCCTATATGAGACTGAAATACTTTAGCTGAGAACTGAAGAGAAGTTAGGGTCCTGATTCAATGCTTCCACATTCCACTGACTTCAAATTGCAGTTAGGGAGCCAGGCTACCCATATACCCGGTGCCTGCATGTAAACTGTGAAATGGACTGTTGATGCCCTTCCACTAACATCAATCAAACTGCACCTGACCATGTATGTGATGATTTTCCCTCAAAGTAAATGCATTCTAGCAATAAATTACTGGTAGTTTTTATAGCCTGCCAAGCAGGGCTTGCATTTCTTCCATATCAGCTGATAACATCACTAATGAAACCACTCAGTCAATTCTTCATTATCTTATCAAAATCAATGGGACTTTTCCTATTAACTTCAGGAGAGAAAAGTCTTGCTAAGTTAAGACATCCTCTGCTGATTCAGAAAAAAATGTGTCTCTAAACTGTGACAAGTAAAAAGTCTTTTTGGCTCACCTTAAATTAATATTGCTGTGCACATCACAGGAACCAACCACACAGCATGTATATAAATGATTTTATGACAGTATATCATTGCTTTTACATCTGATGAGTATAGCTTAGAGCTTATTAAACTAATTTTCCATGAGACACAGCACAGTCAATCTAATTTCATTATTCAGAATGCACTGTTTTGAATATATGTCTGGCATTGCAAGCAAGAATCAGCTTTTTCTTGCTGCGAATATCAAGCTACCACCAGACTAAGGAAGTGGAGAGGACCGTCTCCTAAGTGCCTCTCCCCAGCTCTAACATGGAAAACAGATGAGTGCCTTGAAAGAGCACAAACAGACCCACTCTAAAGTACAAAAGCTATCTTTTAGGAGGCAGAGGCAGGAGAATTAATTTTGAGTGCTCTTTTTTAAGTATAAGAATATGTGCTAGCCTTTGTTTCCCAATCAATCATGTCTCTGGGGAAAGAAAGGGGGCCAGTGTGGACCCAATTCCTTCCTTGACCTCCGGCTGCCACCAGCTTATTTGAAGGTTAAACCTTTCACAAAGCACAAATGCACAAGAGGTGAGCTGAATCATGACTGCATTCCTTCCATTTATGATGATGATCACAGATGCAAAGACCAGAAGGCGAGGTGACTTGGCACCTGAACAAGCCAATGGACAGTTGCTCCCCCCAGAAAGCAAACAGAGAAATGAGAAAAGACCTGTGTGACAAAGCCAATTTTGCAGCACAGAAGCACACACTCTGCAGCAAGAGTTGGAGGCAGGGAAAGAACTGGATCACTGAACGCTTCCCATGGTCAGTAGGCACATTGAGCTGTATTCAACGTGACATGTAAAATCTGTCTTGACGTAAGCAAATTCTCATTTTATAACTTAAATGTATGTGCATGCACAGCTGTTGAAATCCTCCTTAAAAAGTTGACTCCATTGCTCTTGTCTTCCCATTTATTTAATATATCCAATATATTCACTAGCTTACGCCCCAAGTATTAATGCCTTTGCATTACAAGCATAGCAGCATGTTTGGAAAATAATGGGAGGAAAATGAGTGGAATAAAAAAATTATTACGCACAGCAGCTTGTGAAGGTGATGATGAAGATGGTGTTAAGATACCAATAAGCCCTGAGGTAAGAGAGAGCCTCCTGCTCTCTGCTATGGTGGACTCCTTGAAAGACTCCATTTTGGATGATTTAGGGGCATTGGAGTAAGTCTTGTTGAGTAACTTGTGATTCTTCAATCCATCCAATTCTTCCATTCTAAGATTACTGGAGTAGGACCTGCTTAAAAGTTTGTGGGGCTTCAAGGTGCTGTTGTGCTCACATCGAGGGTCCCCAGAACATGACCTACTTAACAGCTTGTGGGGCTTTAAAGTGATGCACTCCTCCTGCTTGACGGCTGCAGAGCAAGAACGGTTCAACAGTTTGTGCGATTTAATAGCCATTGTCTGTTCAGCCCTAGGGTCACTCGACAACGAGCGGCCAAAGGTCCTGTGAGATTTTGTGGCACACATATCCTCCGCTTTCACTGTGCTAGAGCAAGTCCTTCTCAGTAGCTTATGAGTTTTGGAGATGCCATCCTGTTCTGACTTCAGTTTTGATTTATTTTTACCACAGCCAGGTGGAGGATAACTTGGCGACCTTAAAAATAAACAAGAAGACAAAGTTGGAGAATAATCAAAATCTTGTGCAAATCAAGCAAGACTATACATATGTAAAAATTTTTAAGTGTTATCTGTCTTTCTGTATTTCACTAGTGATAAACGCAGCCCAACATTAAAAAAATGAGCAATTGTATGTAGGACTAACTTTCCAATACCGAATAGACATCTTACTCCTATTTACACATAAGCTCATGTATCAAAAAGACAACTAACTACTTAAGCAGAAGTTAGAGCTATATCCTTACAGGTCTTTGTAAAGGTCTCTATGTCTCTAAACAAACCATATATTCAGGAAATTATTTTTGAAATGAAACCCACATATTTCACGTGAGATTATAACACATTTTCCTTATCCAAATCTATTTTTCCTAATCGTCATGGCATGATCCCATTGAAGTCTTCTGGACACAACATAACAAAGTCTATGTCTAGATCCAATGGAAGATACCATGAGCAGTGAAATTTGCAAGCAGTAAATAAAATTTAATTCAGTAGAAATGCATATTATTATAAAAAACATTTTAATAATCTGGGTTCTTTGTGGAAGATAACTCAATGCCCTTTCCTATTTTAGACAAATTCCAGCTCTGTAACACTAGAAATGAGAATGTGAGAGACCTAAATTATGAATGCAGAAAGTAAAAAACAAAAGGTTTTTATGAAACATCATTCACATGAACTGTTACATTTCTATAAGGTTCTATAAGGTTCACATTCACCTGTCCTTAGAATCATAGAATCGTAGAACTATTTAGGTTGGAAAAGACCTTTAAGATCATCAAGTCCAACCGTTAACCTAACCCTGCCATTCCACCACTGAACCATGTTCCTAAGCACCTTGTCTACCCATCTTTTAGGTACCTCCAGGGATGGAGACTTGACCACTTCCCTGGGCAGCCCTATCCAGTGCCTGACAACCCTTTCGGGGAAGAAATTTTTCCTAGTGTCTAACCTAAACCTGCCCCGGTGCAACTTCAGACCATTTCCCCTTGTCCTATTGCCCGTCACCAGGGAGAAGAGATCGATCCCCCACCTTGCTACAACCTCATTTCAGGTGGTGGTAGAGGCAGATAAGGTCTCCCCTCAGCCTCCTTTTCTCCACTAAACAACCCCAGTTCCCTCAGCTGCTCCTCCTAAGACTTGTGCTCTAGACCCCTCACCAGCTTTGTTGCTGTCCTGGTGAGGAGTCTTGCAAAGCGAGAAAATGCAACAGGTATGCTGTATCATTCTTCTATGCTTCATAAGAAACCTCAATCTTTGGAGTATTTTTTGGCCTTGAATTGAAGTGAAACCCAAGGGGAGAGGCTGGCAGGTTTTCTCACCCTGTTAGCAAGTAGTAGCAGTAGAATATGCACATGGAGGTTGTTGACTGACTGTTGTAGTTAGCTCACTACCACCCTCCTGTCTACAACAGGAGGCAGGAATGGCATTCCAGGGAGAGAGAGGGTCCCTGAATTTGAGTTGAGCCATCTTTGCAGGAGCCAAATCAACAGAAAGATTGGGCTAGCTTTTGAATGACCTTTCTGAATAAAATGAACCCCAAGCTACAGCCTGCACTAGGCAATGATGTGTGGCATGGTAGGGAACAGGTAAGCTTTCTACTTAAAAGACCACCTTCCTCTTCTACCTTTGAAAATACAAATAATCTTTTGTCATCTTTGACATTCCTCCCTCCTTCTTCAATGTGAGTGATTGCTGTACTCCCTCTCTTTCATATATGGAATTTAGAATGGCAAAATTCATCAAAAAGAAGGAATGTTCAAAGAAGCATTCAATTCAGATTCACAGAAGGGATGAGATCTGTCGACCCTTCATAAGTGGGAAAACATGCTAGAGTAAATAGTCACTTTCCTGAAAGAGGTAATATCAGAGTCTGATTTTACGTACACTTAAGCATATGAGTAACTGGCAGAAGTCATAATGAATTCAAATGAACTCTTCACAACTACTTATGTTTTTACTGCCTTTGTTCTTTGAAATTCTGTGCCTGCCTTTCAGAAGTGGTGAACATTAAGGTTCTCAAACTGTGGAGAGGGGTCGGCGCTCAGCAGCTCTAAAAATCAGTCTTTTGTTAATGACCATTCAAGTTTTAAAAAGTTAGAACCACATACAGCTGTGGAAAGAACAGCTAGACAACCTGTCCTGGTTTCAGCTGGGAAGGAGTTAATTTTCTTCCTAGTAGCTGGCACAGTGCTGTGGTTTGGATTTAGTATGAGAAGAATATTGGTAACTCACTGATGGTTTAGTTGTTGCTGAGCAGTGCTTACACCAGTCAGGGACTTTTCAGCTTCCCCTGCTCTGCCAGGGGCACAAGAAGTTGGGAGGGGGCACAGCCAGGACAGCTGACCCCAGCTGGCCAAAGGGCTATTCCAGACCATAGGACATCATGCTCGGGGGAAATTGGTTGGGGGAAAAGTGATCGCTGCCTGGGACGGGCTGGGCTTCAGTCAGTGGGTGGTGAGCAATTGCATTGTGCATCACTTGTTTTGTATATTCTGTATATTCTCTTACCATTATTATTATTATTGTTATTCTTTCCCTCTGCTGTTTTATTAAACTGTCTCTATCTCAACCCAGGGGTTTTACTTTTTTTTCCTATTCTCTCCCCCATCCCACTGAGGGAGGGGGGGCAGTGAGCAAGCAGCTGGGTGGTGTTCAGCTGCCTGCTGGGTTAAACCTCAACAACCACAACATTTTTTTATATATATAATAGAAATATATATTATATATGTTATATAATACTTGTATATATTGCTTATATTTATATTCTTGCTATTCAAATGCTACCAAGCTATGAAGATACAAATATAACAAGTCAAATAACATAAAGTTAATTATTTCCAATTCTAGATGAAACATGTCTGTTTCAGAGAGCAGGGCACTGAAATGGTCTGCCTTCAAACAGTCTTAGAAGCTGCAGTAGTACCTAGTTCACTTTTGATGTCATGCAAGCCAACAGCTGGAAACCCATGAGATAAGATATAAATAGAGCACTTCTCTGTGGAGAAAAGTCACCATTTTACCTTGTGAAGTCTGCTGTGGATTTTGAACAGGATATGGTGTTAACAACTCACTCTCTTTGCTATTACCTGCGCAATGTAGAAAAGATGTGCAGAGGGGATTTCACCTTTTTGTCAGCCACCTTCTTATTGTGCGTACAATTAGATTTCTCTTTGCTGTTCTTCCACTGTTGTGTAACAAATGTCTGCATGATTCTGCAAATTAAGAAAGAAAAAAATATTTTATCCTAGCCAAGACACACTCACTTTAATACTAGGGTCTCTCTGTTCACCACATAGGCGACACGATGAAATGTCCTCACCCTACAGGCAGAGTTTTTCTGTCATGTATGTGGACTGATGACTGGGTGCCTCACCTTCTAAAAAATGATTTTTTTTTTCACATAAAACTAATTTACACAGAACTCTTTTTGAGAATACAGGCTGCGTAAACAACCACTGCAAGACATATGCAGGTATGCCTCTCATGGAAATCTAGAGACAAACTGATTCAAAGGCATCCCACACAATCACAGGCATCTGTCTCTCCAGTGACTACAGACATAATCTACAGCATCCACACTGCTCAAGTAGGAGCGTATTCTCCTAAGGCACAAACATGAAGGTAGGGATGTTGAATATTACACTACCCAAAAAGAGTTTACAGAGAAGATGGAGCCAGTCACTTCCCAGAGATGGACAGCAAAAGGCAGTGGTCACAAGATGCACCAAGGAAAGCTAAAAACATAAAGGTTATAAAAAGATGACATCCACAACAAGAGTGATTATGTACAATAGGTTGCCCTCAAAGGCTGGAGATGCCACAGCTCAGCTGCCTGAGACTCTGAGTGAACTAATCTAAGTTTGAAGTTAGTGTTACTTGGAGTAGGAGGTTGCCCTGGGTGACCTCCAGCAGTTCCTTCCAAGCCAAACTACTCTGTGACTCTAATTTAGTCTTTGAGTGATAAAGTCAAAGTGGAAGTCAGCATGGATTTTACTGAAAATTTAGTGAATCTTCAAAGATTAATATACTGTTGCCACAGCCATAAGGGGCCATGGGGTTCATGGGTGGGCTGACTTCTGCTCAACTGTGAATTATGCAGCTGTGCCCTTGAAAATGTCTTATGGGAACCTTTAGTAATTACCTGGTGTACAAATCAGAGACAGCCTAAGTACTGAAATGTTTTAAGAGACTGTTCATGTCTGGGGAGCTTTTAATTTTTTTTCTTCAAAGTCATGTACCAGCGATTTCAGTAACACTGCTTCATTTGTAGGATTATGAAAATGCTGCACTGAATTCTTCTAAACACACAAACAGCAAAAGATGTTTTTTTCTTAAGGGATTCTTCATATTGTAATGGTCAGATATGAAAGCCTATATTCTTGTCATTTTATTACACATATGCAAGCATATGTGAAAATATGACTCAGCAGAATTTTGTTAAATTGAATTGTACCATGAATACATGAAACTGCTAATTTTTTCAACTATTCTCCTCTCTTGTCCTCAAAACGTGGATGGCCTAATTACTGTGGTACATCCCTAGAGGCCACCATGAAAGCATAGCCCCCGTAGGGTACGCATGATGCTCAAAAAGATTCCTGCTCCAGAGGCTTCACCATCCAAGCAGAAGCATGAAATTGAACACTCCTTGCTACAGTCTTTTGAACTTTTGTAGCTCACTTCCTAAATGGCAGCAAAGTGACAGAAAACCCTGGCTGGAAGCACAAATCAGGTTCCCCCTAACAACTGTCAAAACTGAACTTAAAAAGGCAAATCCTGTTATTTTTTTATTTAAAGAAAAACAAGTTCAAAACACTTTGATCCAACCAACCTGACAACCTGTGAATTTTATGCTACTTGACATGGTCCAGGAACTAAAGAGATTGTAATATTTGCCTAAAACCAGGGGTTTACACTTTCTAAACTTACTTTTTCAGCTGATGTCCCAGCCCAAATCTTTCCTTAGTAGAGATCTGAAATACATCCACAGTTGGCACTACAGAAAAAGAAGATATTGTTGATATATGCAGCAATAATCAAGAACTCATGACCATGTTAGTCATACTTAAGGACTCTGTTCTATCTGGACCTTTACTAGAAATAATGCCATTGAAGCAATGGTGAAAGTGGACGTGTCATCTAAGCCTATTACGAAATGAATGGTCCTTTTTGGCATATCAGCCAATATAATTTGTAATTTTACGAATTAGTATTTCAGAAATTGAATTCCCCCAAATGTATCTCTTCCCACTAATTTTAATTATAAAAATATGTCTCTGTTTTTTATATTATGCAAGTACTAGAGTGCAGCATCAGATTAAATGTATCTGGACTGGTAATTCATCTCGCCTAATCTCTTAAAGTTTTTTCCAAGTAAAAAGTCTTTCCACACTACAGTGTCTGTGACTATGAAGAAAATCCAGAATGGAATACACTAAATTAATTAATTGGTTTTCTTTCTGAGGGCGTTTCAATTCAAGTTCCATAATCAACATCTAAGTGCTTGACATAGGAATTCCAGTGGCCAAGGATTACTCTGAATTTTCCTCAAGACCTGTCCTAATATTGGTATATCCATATTCATCTGTCAGAAAATTGAAAGGATACAGGGTGAAGGCTGGAAATTAGCTTCTGGTATTACTAAAATCCTTTAATAACATTTAGTAGATAGAAGTGGCAGATGGAATCCAGCACTTGTTGAGAGCCTCAGGTCCTCAAGGCAGGACAACAGCCAACACATATTGCAAGCACAAATAGACTTTTTCCTTCATATTACATAAGGTTGTAATGATTACAGCAAAATAAAAAAGGAATGAAAACAAAAAATCTGGGGTTGGCTCAAATTTTATTAGAAAAAGTAAATCAGTATTTTAAAATCTATATTATTCTGATCACTCAGAAAGCCAGATTTTATCCAGAATGTCAAAGTTTATCCTTTAATTTTGGTTTAATAAATTAAATTTAACAATAAAATACAATGTATCTAACCTGGCCATCCAATTTCACTTAGTTCAAAGCCCCGTAGATGCCCTTTCTCTAATGTTATTATTCAAATATAAACTCATATTTTAAAAACAAACAAGATTTTTTCGAAAGGGATGAATGTTTGTCTTTAGATTGTCAAATTTAGGACACTGGGGAGGGGGCGGGGTGGGGGGAGGATATTTCCAGTGAGAATCATCATATCTAGACCAGCAATCTTAAAATCTGACATCCAGACTATAATTGTTGTCTAAGCTCTACAGCCAGAGGAGACAGTCCGGTACCACCAAAGGCTGATTCATTCTCATCTAAGACAGGTTTCTAAGGCACGTGGGAGAAGCTGCCCACAAGTACAATAATGAGGCAAGCTATTAACTAGAAGTATGACTATCTAAAATGAGGCTATTACACGGCTACAAGGTGGTACAAATACACACACCCCCCTACTGCTTTGGAGTATAATGCATTTCTGTTTCTTTTATGAATCAACAGAAAGTACTATAGGAGAAAAAGATGTAGCATGAAGTTATGGCCCAGTAGTCTCAAACCAGCACATTTAAGGGGGAAGAGGAATTTGCAGAGAAAGGGTCTCGTTGACACAAAAGATGGTGGATCTTACTGTCCTTTTCTGGTAAATAAAAGAGACATGGCTGCAACAGCAGCTGAGCTCATAAAACCAGTATCAGTGAACCGCTTGCCTCTGGCCCTGATCTTTCCTTTCTTGGTACTCAGGCAGTCCCACAATCAGTCAGCTGCAGGACTGGGAACTAAGTTTCCTGGTTTAACCGTGTCACCGGTGCAGAAGGAATCTTCTTGTTACTTCTCATTTCACTAGATCATTTCTTACTGCATGCTGCTCTTCACGCTTCACCTTCTCTTATTTGCTGCAGTTCTTTATTTTTTAAATTACATTTTGATAGAAATATTCTGAATACTAACCTTGCTACTTGCTATGGCAAATACATATTTTAAGATCTGCATATTTACAGAAAAGATTGAAGCAATAAAATACAGACAAAAAGACCAAAGTCAAGCAAAAAAAAAAAAAAAGATTGATGTAATGAAAAGCTTATTTGAATGAACAGAATATAGCTTATAGTTAGCATCAGCAGGCAACATATCCTACAAAAATAGCTCATTGGGACAGATTTGGCTAAACATATTATGACTGGAAATATCTATTAATTTTCCAGAGGCAGAATTCTCCCACAGATATAAGCCTGAACTGACAGCTTGCACTGTAAGCCTCCAAAGCCGGGCAAGTTATGATCCAAATTGCAACTTAGTTCTGACTTCCCACTATAAAAATATATCTGAAATTAACTTTTGCATATGAATGTTTCCATAACTTCAAAATCAGTTGATTCTTCAGGAGTTTGACCATTTTTACTCTCATGAGTAAGCTTTACTTATTTAAAGGAATCTTTACTCATTTAAAACCTCATTCAAATCTAAAGATTCCCAGAGTTCACACAGTCATATAGAGATCAGAAGCTGAAAAGATAATTATCATGGCCTGATGCTGCAAAGGTGTGTGAAAAAGGGCATATTAATGTGCTGCACAGATCTGTGTATGTATACCTTATCAGTGATATCTCATCTGTGCAGATGATCCCTGATTTCCAAAATCAGGAAATTACATATTAGAAACTGTAGATCTTTATTCCTTAACCCTGGCTCTCAGGGGAAGCAGTTGCATTTCAAAGGATATCAGGAAAACAGGTTCCAAAAATCAACCTATGAAAGTTTAAGTTAGATGCATATGTCATTACTGAGGGCCTAGGCACGCAAATATATGTAAGCATAACTTCAAACCAGTAGGACCGCTCTCAACAGTAGATCTAATCACGTGTAGGATCAAAGATTTAGCAGTGAATGAGTACCACCCAGTATATGGCTCAGACCAAGACACCATACAAGGCACATGAAGAATACACAGGTGACTGACCTGGACCATTTAAGTACTGTGTAAGTGAGCAGTGCAATCGCACTATTATAGGCTCTGTGCGAATTACATCCCAAGCCACAGCAATCTCTTCCTAGTTCAAGACAGAAAGAAAACAACAGACACCATTAGCCATCATGAGGAACTGCTGCATTTTGTCAGTCTACCTGAGGGTTGTTAAAAACACCATCCATCCATTTTACCCAGTTGTGGAATATCTACTCCAACTTTAAACTTGAGACTTATGACAAACTATTGCCTGCCAATGCCCCTGACAGCAGTGTTAGACTGGTTCCCGCTGTTGAGCATGCTCATCTAAACTGAGCACGGGTTTATACACAACACTACATCTACAGTGCAGGCAGACATATTCCCAACTATGAAGAGATACTGCTTCAAAGCTGAGAAGCAAAGGAGCAAATAAAGATGGAAACTCATCCCATAACACAGGGCAAAGGAAATTTTTGCTCCTTAAGACTGATTAAAATAATTCAAGGTATGATCAGCTTGCTTAAATTTTACAAAAGCCTGAAAACAACTATCTTATGTCCTGTGCTGATCTGAGAATATGACATATCTGTGCAGAAGCACTAATTTTTATTCTGTGTCTAGAGGACAGGAAGTTACTGCACAGATGAGGTAAGGAAGTGTGGAGTTAATGACAGCATAACTGTTACAGAAGTGATGCTGCCAGTCGACTGCACCACTGTCTTGTGTCTCCTTTGCCACTCAAGCCTCTCCCTAATCAGCTGCAGATGTGGAGAAGCACACAGGAGAGCTTGAGCCAAGGTCTTCTTTCCTCCAGGACTCTATGAAGTGCTTTCACCTAACTACTGTCCAGGATAGCAAAAAAAATACGTATTTAATTTTTATCAGTTAAAACGTTTACCATTCACAAAGCATGTTTGAAAGGAAATACACATGCAGTAAATAAAAGCCTACAAAGCATTTTAACAATGTGATCATAAAAGGAAAAGGAAACCTTTCCACTGACTAGCAATCAATAATGTGACAGCCACTTGTGAAGAGGCTCTGAAAAAGGAAAGTCTCAGTGGTTGTCTAGAACGTCTGATGTGTAGCAGAATTAAATGGGTATTAATGTTCATTATGTAATTCTGTGATTAGATTACTTACATCAAGAAAGCTAACATCAATATGCAGATCAATATCTACATCATCAATGGCTCCATATTCCCTGCAAGGAAAGAATTACATTACATTAGAGCTCTTTAATATACTCCTCAGCCCAGGAGTACTTATAACAGGGAAGATTTTATAAAGGATAATCTTGTCTGTAAGATCAGAATGATTATAAAATACACATTTACATAGATTGGATCAATATTCCCAGTGGGTGACCATCTGCTGCGCTGAAACTTTCTTTCAGTGGATCTTGCTTAAACAGGCTAAATCTTTTTTTCTACAAATTCCCTCAAATTCTCCCTCCATTGCTGCTATGTATTTTTGTCTCGCATATTGCACAAATAAATCAAGAAAATAGTAATGGTCACATGCTGTTTCTATTTATGACAAAAGAAAACCCTAGTTAATTTTCAAAAGTCTTTCAGGTTAACGGCCAGTAACCTAAGGAGAGGCTTGAGATAAATCATCGAAGAAAAATACAACGTAGCCTAGAGGGTGGCATATTATACCTGTGGGATTGCTTCATACATTCAAGCATTTGTTTGTCAAAACATAAAGATTGCCCTGTAATGCACCCAAGGCAATAGTTACTTTATTTTATCTGTTATGTGTAGTATTGCTGGAATCCCCAAGGTTCAGATTTAACTTATGCTCATAGGTGTTGCATTGCCATCTGAAACCTTACATTTAAAGTGTGACTTTTCTGCCTCTTATTTTCTGACTCATTCTGATTGCCCTCCCCCAACGTACTTGAAGACTTCTGAAAAACAGGGCTAGAAAATACAAATTCATACACCTAAATAAAAAAATTGCTTTCCTTTTCATTTAAATTACTGAAGTGGACAATAATGTAAAAGTGCAATCACTGTCAATTTTTCACAGATTAGCTGCTAGTCACTGGGTTTTTTTTAATTTACACTGCATTTATATGCTTGTTGTCACAGTGACTTCCATGCTTTTCTATTAAACTAGACTAAGTGCACAGTAGCAGTCGTGCATAAGTAAGCTGATAAGGTAATTTTGAAATATAAAAATATTTTTGTGAATACAAAGGAGCCCATGGTAGGACCTAGCTCACACTGGAAATGCCTTGACCTCTTGTGAAGTTTGGTGGAGGGAATCCCTTCCACCAAACCTCAGCACCCCAATGGTTCTCTCTGGTAAGGGCAAACCCAGATAAGATGGTCCACACATGGCACAGATGGCTGGCCAGGACTGTGTTACCTGGAGGCTTCCCAGCCACTCTGACAACTGCTCCAGAGCTGCATGTACAGGTGTTCACTGACCTCCTACAGCTCACTGAAGACCCAGCTTTGAAACAGTGAAATTCTCCACCTACTGAGCAGCTTAGCCACAGTGCCCTCAGATTTTTTTTTGTTAATTTTCCAGAAGATCCAAAGAATAGATTGCTATGAACTTGTAAGTAATATTTATAAACGTAGGCTGGTGTTACTCACATGACTGAGATTCAAAAGGCTGTGAACAAGCATAATTTTATAAATTAAACAGAAACATAGCTGTAATAATGAAATGCAAAAATATTAGTGGAAGAAAGGATAAAATACAAATAAGTTATAACTGTGGAATTTCTATACGCACTGAAATCCCTTTGCCCTCACTCCATTACCATCCTAGAAAATGGATTTTAGACACGATGCTGACTTTAGTTTTACATCCCCAAGCTGAAAGGGGGGGGGGGGGGGAAGAAATCATGTTTTCTTCCAGCACTGGCAGCTTATGATCGGCAGCTTACAATGAACACATTTTGATTTTGAAGCTCCCAGAGGTCCTCTGTCCATCAATACATAAGCAATGTAAATAGATACTGAAGAGTTTGGATCAGTTGGACCAGAGGTCCTTCTCACAGCTTTGATGGCCAGATTTCAAAGGGCAGTGCTGAAAAGCATGCAGGTATAGGGACTTCTCTTTTATATGTACAGCTGACTCTGTGACAGCAAGAGACTACTAAAAGAGGGCCAACTGCCTAGGAAATATGCATTTTAGTGGGTGTCACTGTCAGACAGACTTCTCTCTCCACAGAGAAGTGGAGCTGCAGGAGAGGGATGAAGCTGAATGCTTAATGCTCTGTTTGTAATTTCCAAGAATTTATGAGTATTTTCAACAGCAACAGAGTAGAAGAAGCAATAAAGTTTTCCACATGCCAAAAGCAGCCACAGATGCCAATTTCTACTACAGTGAGCTCAAGGAGATCACAATGCTTCCAATGAAACAGTTGATTTAATAAATTAGATGCATTAAAGTTTTTGAAAGTTTACATGTAATGTTTCAGTTTTAGAAGCCTATTGTCAGGGTATTTTCAATTTCATAGTTACCAGTCTGGCCACTAAACATTTATATCATTCATTTCCCAAACCAGTACACAAGTATTTGGATTTCAATTCCCCAGGTCCTCAAAATGTAATGAAATTTCCACTTAATTTGAAAAGGTATAGTACACCATAGTTGTAGATATGCTCTCTCAGACAAAAATAACAGAGCTTATTGTTTAGATATAAATAGGAGTTGTTACTTGCATTGTATGTATGCCTAAGGTTATTATCTTCTCTGCACTTTATTACTTGATTTGTATGACAACTTTGATATTTTCTTTGTAATACATCTGAGAGGTCTGTTACATCTTGCCTACCTGTTATTCTTATGAAATTATTAAGAATGCGTAGATGGAAAATCAAGTTACAAGAGACCTGAAGTGTATTAAAAATATCATGTGGCTATGCTCTATAGCAGAATCATGCATGCTTATATATGCCCAACAGAATTTTTGTGTAATTACACTTTGCAATCCACCTCTGACTGAGGTTCCACCACCCCTGTATAGGATACTTTAGATTCCCAGAATTAAAAAGCTTTCCTAAAATCTAATCAAATACTTGTTTGTTGCTAACACAGCCAGTTTCTTACTATCTCTCTCATGATGACAATAGAGAACATTTGATCACTCCTCCTATCCACAGCTTTTTTGAAGAAGAACTGTTACTATGTCTTCTCCTTCTCTTTTTTCCAGAGTAGACAAATCCAATTCCTTCAATCTTTCCCTAGGGAAAATATTTACTAAATCTCTTATAATTTCTCTTGTTCACCTCCAGGGCAAAAGACAATATGACAGAATCACAGAATCACTTTGGTTGGGAAAGATCTTTAAGATCATCGAGTCCAACCTTTAAGAAAAGGAGTTTAACAAGGGTTTAGAGTAATGCTGCATAGTAACCTTCAACAAAATACAAAATCCTGATCAAATACCAACTGAACTGCAAAAAACAATGATTTTTTAGAACAGGCTTCCAGGGCTTGTTCTCAGCATAGCCAGTTGTATCAGTACTCAACCACAAAAAAACCCCAAACCAGCACTACTGCTAGCCAGCAGTGCTCCTTCCTTTTGCCACACAATATGCAGAAATCACAAGAAAAGACTTGTGCTTTGGCAGTGGAGGAAAGTCCACATGGAACTCAATGTCGAAAATGTTAAAGGTTCCACAATATGGAAAAGTCAATGACATACCTGAGAGATACTGCATTAGGTCCATAGATCTCTCTCACTGCTGTCAAATCAGCTTCCAGCTGTGGGTGCTTGTGAAGTTCTCCATCATAGCTAACCTATCAGGAAAAAAAAAAATCCTAGGAGTTCTTATTTATTTCATTACTGGCACTTGACCTAGGCTCTTGAAAGTTCCCTCTGCAAAATATGCTGCATAAAGATTCCTTAATGTCACACTCAGGAAGGACACTGAGGTGGTGAGACTGGATGAGATTTGCAAAGCAGGCACCTCTGCATCGAAATTTTTTGAGGGTCCCACTCCTGTTTGTGGGAAGAGAAACTGCGAAGAACTCATCACTCTGTCCTGTCTTGTCCTTGGGTTTGTTCTGAGACACTTATGGATTTTAAAACTGTTAAGCAGGAGAAGAACTAATTCTCCCCAGTCATATCATCCCAGTCCAACTACTACAGGGCAAAGGTTTGCTCCCTTTTGCTTGTTTTCACACTCATATATATTAGACAGAGAACGACGTGAGCTCAACAAGAGAAGCATGAAACCATTCCATAAACCAAGTGTCTCAGCATCTAAATTACATTTTCAGCCTACACATTGGCTCTATTTTATTCACCAGTGTAATGATATCAGATGAAAAAAAAATAATTAAAAAACAGTTTCCCATTTTAAGTATTTTACCAGAGAAGGTTTAAAGCAAGATCTATTTAGACATCATCCCCATTTATTTTCAAACTCTACATGAAAAATGGAAACAGTTAGTGCTTACACTGTAAAGCAAAACTTGTGAGTTGGTTTGGCTGTACTGTATGAAGTCAAAATAATTAATATCCTCCTATCTTCTTGTCCTGGTTTTGGCTGGGATAGAGTTAATTTTCTTCCTAGTACCTGGTATAGTGCTGTGTTTTGAAATTAGTTTGAGAATAATGTGTTGCTAAGTAGTGCTTACGCTAAATCAAGGACTTTTCAGCTTCTCATGCTCTACGAACTGAGAAGGCTGGGGATGTACAAAAAGCTGGGAGGGGGCACAGCCAGAACAGCTGACCCAAACTGGCCAAAGGGATACTCCATACCATATGACGTCATGCTCAGTATATAAACTACAGGAACACTAGCCAGGGGGCCACTGCTTGGCATCAGTTGGTAGGTGGTGAGCAATTGCGTTGTGCATTACTTGCATTGTATACTCTTCTTCTCTGTTGTCTTCTTCTTCTTCTTCTTCTTCTTTTTCTAATATTTAAATTATTAAACTGTTCTTGTGTCAACCCTGGAGTTTTCTCACTTTTACTCTCCCGATTCTCTCCCCCTTCCCACCAGGGGGTGAGTGAGCGAGCAGCTGCTGAGGCTTAGTTGCTGGCTGGGGTTAAACCACGACACTTCTACAAGGACCAAAATACCTCTTTACGCTTGTAACAGTCTATTCACAGTCTATTACTACTTTCTCGTTAAGCAATATGCTCCTGGTTGTGTGAACCAAATTCTACATCTTTACAACAATTAGAATGACAGTAATTCCACAAAAGTTGATGAACTCCCTAGATTTGGACAGATTCAGAAATGAGAGTATGATTTGGCATGTACCTTTGACAAATTCAGAGAGCAAAGCACAAGAGTGGAATGTATCCCTTTAGACATACATATAGATCCTTATACAGGAATTCCTGCAGAGAATTCTTGCTGTTGCAGAACCATATCTAACTGCAGTAGTTTCTTCCATTTGTACATCCAAACCTGTAGGAGACCAGTGCTGTGACACTTTCAGCTCTGATATCTGGAGATGTACATTTCAATCTAATTAAACACATTTCAACAGAATTAAGACAATAATCACCTGATCACTTTTTACATGTGAAAACTAGCAAAGAATAATTTGATTAGACTTGGAGTTCTTCAAATGTAAGGCACAGAACTCATCAGCATAGCACAGGCATGTGTTTATCAGAGATTTCAATGACATTCATGACCAGAAGGGTATAAGCCAAGTATCCTTCCCTTGTTTGGGCAGGCATGTCAGAACAATCTTCCAAGTAGAAGAGCATGGGAAGAAAACAGTTTGGTTTTTTTTTTTTCCTCACTTTAGGTAGGAGAAGCCCAATCCTTTTTACATGCTCATTACTCGAAGATGAATTCTTTAAAGATGCATAAATAATTGCTGTCCTGCTTCCAAAGGCAGCATGGCAATCATTTCACAAATTGTAGCTGTGGTGCACCTGTCACCTTTGTTGGTCCTAAACCACGTTTTTCTAACCAGTTTTGTGTATCAATAATAGTAAAATCCAAAAGGAACACTATGCAAAACACTGAACTGCTCAACATAATGCTGTCTCCAATCTATTTTCTGATGGTAAAAGGTTATGAACTCAAAAAGCAGTGTTCCAGCAAATTATAAAACCACAGTATGGTATTTTCCACCCCTGAATTAGTGCCACAGACATGCTGATGTATGTAGAGGAGACTGCCAGGGTTTTGTATATCTGCATGTACAAGTATGTCCTGTAACTGAAGCACAAGAGAGAGGGGGAGAGAGAGCCAAAGGCAGCAGTATTACTGTTTCAATCTCCTGATCTCATTTGCAAATGTAGAAGATAGAGATTCAAAGCAAGAATTAACAAAGAGTCTCGGGGAAAGTGAATATAAAAGCTAAAAAAATCTGATAATTTTACTGCATCTGAAGGGTCTGTGTTTAAACAGTCTCAGTTTTTAATCTGAGACCTGATTCAGATTATTTTGTCCCACATAATGACAAAAGGTTGCATTTTTAAAGGAGATTAAGTGATTTACAAACCTAAATCCCATTGAAAATCAATAGGACTTAAGCTATTGAATCACTTAGCTACTTTAAAGTATTTATCCATTATATCCTTAGGGAGGATTACAAGCAGGTGCCTAGGAAGCGGATACAAACATTTAATTTATGATCAAAAGGTCGTATCTTGTTTTTACTGACCATCAAATGCCATTTCCCATATTCCATGGTCCTTGTTTCATCATCAGCTGCTTTCTTGCCTTTCCAGCTGCAACCACTCAGAAATGTTAAGAATTATCTCTGACCTCCACCTTTCCCAACTGTATTGCACACAATTAGACTGGCATCTATTCCCTCTAGTTGCTAAAGTCAGTATTTTTGTCCCTGTTCTCTGTGGGCACAGTACACACTTGTCTCAAATGAAGCAGCTTGCCTTGCTTGTTCCCCACATATACAGTCAACTATTTTGTCTTCCCAATACACCTGATGCTCACTTAATAACTCTTATAATCACTTTACTGGAAAAAGGACTGTTCTTTTTATATCTCTAGGGACTTCTGCTCATTACCTGATTTCCTATTTATTTTCTGAGGTCTTCAATATTTTCCTTAATTCTACAGGTTTTCTTTAGAATTTTGTCTTTTTGACAATGAAATATTAAATTCAAAATTCCCTTTTTTGTCTCTTGTTAAATATAATTTCTATGATGTCTTTTTGTTTGCTTTTCCTCCTTATTTTGTTTTTTGGATATTCTATACTTAAGACATTCACAATCATCTGATATCTTATTTTTATTGCTGATCTAATTGTATTTTTTTGCCAGTTATAATTCCTTCAGTTAAATGTATTACCTTAAAAAAATGATAAGGCAATATAGCGTAGTTTCCACTTCAAATATAAGGCAACTAAATTCTAACCAGTATCGCTTATTACACAGCTCTTTTACACCTTGCAAAATGATGTACTGCTCTCTGTGCTCATATCTCATAAACAGCATTAATATTTATTCATTCATCTGGGCACCAGCAGGCATCCTTTACCAAATGTATTAGCTCTTGTTCAAGAAATAAGCACTCCCAGCTGTTTGCTGCCTATTCCTTCACCTTGAGGTTACTGCCCTTTCTGTAGAGCTGAAAAATGGAGCCGGTACACAAAACTCATCACTACAGGGCAAAATTTGAAGATTTTTCCTTTCAGGCAGATTAAAATAAGCCATCACTCGTTGCACCGAAGTATGTGTACATGGTCCTGCCCAGCGCTCCATGGGGCTGTGGGAGTTGGCAGCTGAAAGGAGGCGATTCCTGCAGTCATTTCTAAAGTGAACAGGAGTCAATATGCCATGTCAGTTATTTCTGACACTGAAAATACATTCTTTCAGTTCCAGTTTCAATATCGCTTTTACTAGTTTTTTGGGGGCGTGCTTTTGTTTTTCTAGAGTAAAGCACCTCAACATGCATTTTGTGTTCAAACCCCAGCGCACTGCTGCCTCTGCAAGAGAAGAGGCTCAGCGATGTCCTGCTCATCAGCATCCCACGCTCTCTGCACCGACCCAACTGGCTGGCACAGCTCTGGGCTCCTGCAGCCTTGGCTCTGTGCACCCAGGGCACGGAGGGCTTCAGCCTCGAGGCTGAGGCAGTGACAACTTTCATAAACAGCAACCATAATTTTTTAAAATGTTCATCAAAATAAACAGTTCTAATAACATAAGTGAGGAATGATTCCTTTGGGGCAATAGTTAGACTAAAAAGATAAGAAAAATCTGAATAAAGAGACTAGCAGCGTGAAGCGCTCTATTGACACTGCAAAAGGAAAAGAGATTTTATTTCCCCATATGTAAGAGAATGTAATAATAACTAATTCTGCTGAGGGAACAAGAAGGAGAGACACAGAGCAGTATATTCATCTAAAAATATGCAGCATTTTTCAAGGTAGAGCTCAGAAAAAGAATGGAATATTGCTAGATCAAAATAACCATTTTTACCATTAAATTGCAGTGCTCTTGACTTTACATTAAATGGCAGTCCTCCAAAAGGAACCAGATTTGGATCCAGCCTGACTTCCCATTTGTATCAATAATGGGATAAGCTTTAAAGAGTGAATATCTATTTCCTGGAAGTAAGCAACTGGCTTCTATTTTCAAACATTCTGAAGAGTACTTGCTTTTTCTATTCTTAAAGCTTTGCAAAGGTAAACAAACTAATCTTACTTTAAATTTGATATAATTATGCGGTGTAACATATTCGATATTTCTGCTATAAAATACTATGTATATATACACATAGCATTCTATCTGATGTTGAATAAACCTAAGAAGTTAATTATTATCATAAATGTATAATGGAATGAACAACAGAATCTTTCAAATAGTAATTTCTTGAAACTTGTGCAAAAATTTCCTCCATTACCTGTCCTCCATAATAAAATTCCTCCGAATCATTATCTCCTTCAGAGTCTTCCTCAACTGTGCTGTTGTGCCGTGACTCCTTAATGGAAAAGGAAAAGTTAACAATGATACAAGTTATATGTTTATCTTGCATTTATAGTTCTAATTATAAATACAGGAATTATGTTTTTACAAATAAGCTCATAGAACCCTTTATTAAGAGCACTTTTAGTATGTTTTTTCCAGAAGAGTACTAAGGGTCTGTTTTAAGAATAGTGAAATATGTGACAAAACAAACACCTGCTAACTGAATATATGTTTGAGAAATAATGCTTTGTCTGGCTACAGAACCAGGGAATTCAGTAGACTATGCGGGGATACTTCACTCTGTGCTTTTGCTAAACATAGCATAAGTTACCCACCAAGACAGGGTCTGGACTTAATTAATTTGGTGTTTCAGTGACCTAATAAAATTTTAATTTACTTTATTCTGGTAAATCAATTCTAATAGTTTCAGGAAATCATTCAAGACTGAGCATGGGATCTCATAAGTTCCTTTCTGCGAAAAACTGACACATTGCTGCTTAATTATTATTTTTAACAGAAGTACCAGTCAGTTGCCAGAAAAGTTCAAACTTAATTTTCTGACTAGCTCTGTTATGAGACTTCGAAAATTATGGATTAGAAAGTAATATGCTTACCCAAGTAAAACCTGCTCTAAATAGGCTGCTCTGTGAATAATTGCACTCAAGTAAATAGAACTGATCTTGGTACAGACTGCAACTCAGCATGAGCTGAAGTGTTATATTCTGCTTCCCACCAATGGAACCTTTACTCATAATTATGTAGTTGCTTAAAGATATTAATTTTGTTTCCCACAATCCATGTGTTATTTCTAGGCCCTATGTTGACAAGGATGCCCTAAAGAACACCTGTGAAAATCATAATTCACTTCAACCTGAACATGATGTACTTACTGCTTATTTTGTATTTATAGTCTCCACATAATTGCCATAATGGAAGAGAAATCAGGTGTATGAAGCAAAGCACAGAAGTTACCCCTAACTCCCATATATTCATAAATGTCAAATATACCCTTATCACCGATTTCTGTGATCAGACATTCTAATCCCATTTCTCTACTTTTGCCTCTAAATTACTGCTCTATTCACTGTATGTACACATAGAACAGAAATTGCATTTCAGCCGATTTCACAGCAATTTTTTATGACAAGGCATAACAATAATTTCTGCTTCTACTTCACTGAAAAGAAACAAAGTGACTTTAGACGTCTTCGTTTTATAATAACCTTAGCTCAAGGGGAAGTCTGTGTTAAAACAGAACTCAACTGAACAAAAATTCAACACAAAGCAAAGAGAAATGAAACTCTCACATTAGAACGATGACAAACCCGTCCTGTATTAACCTCTAACTGCCAGCAAAAATGGTCAGTGTCACAGACTTTTTTTAAAGGGTTTTTTTTTCAGTACTTTCATATTTAAGTAAGTCATTCAACTAAAAAAAAAAAAACCTCAAACTCTGTCCCATAAGCTAACTATATCTCAAGCTTTTAATCAAATCGGTAAATTCTTGCTGCACTTGAATTTTTCTGTTTACCAAGTACTCAATACAATGATGAGGCAGTAGAAGCAAAGTATTTCCAGTGGAGCTTTTTACATCAAATCAGGTTTCATCTACTAAAAAACCCAACCATACACATTATCATATTTGGGCATGCTTATCTCCCCTTTCCAGGATCAAACACAGATCGGAGCCTAAAAAGCAGTCAAGAAACTCAGCAGCCACCCTTACCAAAAGAAGACTTTAAGTCAAGCACCTGAATTCTCGATACAATGCTCAATTTCTTGCTTGGGGTAGAAGCCTATGTTGTACTCTCTTTGAGCCCATAACATTGTCAAGCCCTGTAGACTTCATGTTAGTGCCACTTCTTTCTTGAGTTAATGTCTCAGTGAGACTGGTCAGGGACCCATTTTAGAGGTACAGCACAAAGCCTGGAAGGCTTTAATACTCCGGACACTTCTTATGGTGAATAGTGTCATGCAGAGGTCTAGAGCCTCCAGTGGGGCTGTTGGCCACGCAAAGAAGCAGTGAGCAAACAAATGGGATGTGGTCCTATGTACAAGAGTAGGATAAAAGGTAATGGCTCTCTGGGAGAGCTGTATTTTTAGGGCAGATAGGGTATATAATACTTTTGAACAAAAAATGACATAAACATCAAAACTGTATTTCCTAGGATGAGAGCATCCCTATCCCAACTAAGTGATTCACTGGTTAATCCACATATGTCACCCAGAGAAATATGTGCATCTTCTAAAATGTGTAAATGTGGACAGTTTGCAAAAGCACGCATTTGACAGGAAATCTATGGTAACCACTTCATTTTTTATTATTTTCTGTTGTTTCTTAAAATAACTTCTGTTAAAATATGCATAAAAGAAATACATACCTCTCCATTCTCCCTCTGTAATTTTGATTTTATGGATAAGCAATAGTTGACATCGCTGGTTTTTCTTAATTCTTAATAGAAAAGGGAAAATAGGGAACATCTGTGAAAGATGTGAAATAATTTTGCATATGCAGACTTGAAATACTTAGCTGCAGTAGTAGAGTAAATAAGGAACAAAAAGTTACGGATATGAAAAGCATCAAAGAGTTTACAATACAACAGTCTAAAATTAAGAAGCCCCTATGTCTCAGATGATTGATATTTTTAACTGTGAAATGAAACTCAGCTGGTCCATCTAGGAGATTTGTTTTTCCCAGTATGTGATATAAAATTCAGTGTCATGCATTAATGTTGTATAGTTTATAAAAGAATGAAAAATCAAAACCCCTCAGCAAAATTAAATCAGATCATCTATACAAAACACAGATTTTTATTCTATTTTAAGTGACAGGCTTTTTTGTTTTAAGTTACAGAAATATTTGCAAGTAAAATTTATCTTAAACTTCTGATTATAATGGCCACTTTCTGTTTGGGTGCCACTGCACCGACTTCAGTAAAATTATTCTTGATTTACATCAGTATAAATGAGATCAGAGACTGAAGATCATATTGGTTTTCCAGTTGAATTCAAAGTAATTCTGTGTTACGCAAAAAAAGCCCTAAAGCATTGTAATAATAATAAAAAGACTGCAAAGTCAAGTGTTCCTATCTGAAGAACTGCCAGAATTAAGACTGCTCTATGCAGTTTCTCCTGCAGCCTGAAATCACCAGGGAATTTGGCTGCTAAAATCTAAGAAGTCTCTATGGAGTATGCACAAATCTTGATTATATATTGTATAAATGTGCCTACATGTCCGAAAAGCATACACTTTCATGTATAAAATACTTTTTGAAAGTATGGAAATAATTTCAAATGAGAGGTTCCCAAAATCACTGGGAAAAATGTTTTTTTTTTTCCTATGGTCTAATTTAGTGAAACAGCTGAACCATTTTGTTTGAAATTTCCTGAAATAATTCACCAGAGGCAATGGTAGTTATAATCTGTTTCATCCCCAATGGTGAAGATTTAGTGAAGTTTTAAGCAAGTGAGCATAAAAACTTGTAATTGGGAAGTATTAAGCACCTCTAACTGTATTCAAGGAGAATTGCTTTAGAACAGACTGCAAGACATTAAAAGAATAAAATACATTCTGCCTACACAATCGTGGTGATCCCCATATTTTAATTTCTTCATTCTGAAATGTAGGACAATTTACTACAGCAAGACTGTGAAAAAATAGCAAACTGTATAGCTCCACACATTAACATATCTCCCCTTAAGAGCAGACAACATCTTGTGTTTCTTTCCTCACAAAACATGAACTTGATAAAACACTTGGGACGTAAGATTACCTGTAGCGATTTGGTGGAAAATTACTGGAATTGGCTCTGTTGTAACTAACACATCTTCATCATTGTCAGAACTGGAAACGTAAGTGTTATCTACGAAAGAAAAAACACCTTACATGGTGAAGTCCAGTTGTGCTCTGCCAGCCCCTTCCCATGTTGTTTATCCCACCCTTGTACCATAAGGAACCACTCCCCAGATGGTTGGGGAAGCCATGCACTACCATCTTCCTGGTGTGTTTTTTTTTCTCTTGAGATTGCTAACAAAAAGAAAAATACCAAAAGGATGGAAGAGTCGCCCCCAAATTTTATACAAGCGAACCCCTGGATTCCAATGTCGCAGCTTTCGTGAATCACACCGAGCACTGCCCTGAACCGTCCCACAAGACTTACGGGGGTGTTTGAGCCAACCTTTTCCAAAATGAAGACTTGTTCTATGCTTTTTGCTATGCCTGACACTAAAACTCAACCTAGATCTGCTGTTCAGCGTGCATGCTGCATTCAGAGCTGGGTGTTAACAGCCCATTATGCAAAATACCTTTGCCTCATTTTGCCTAGTCACATAAAGGTTGTTTGAAGTATCTTCTAATCAGTGGATAACCTTTCTTGTGCTTGATTCAGGAAAAAAAAATCCTCCCACTTAATAAAAATGTTAGGTATTGATATGAATATGCAAAATCTATCCCAATTTTCTTACAAAATGTGGGGATTAGGCTGAGGGGTGTGGGTGTTGTTTTTTTGGTTTGGTTTCTTTTTTTGCTTTCCAACCTAACATTTAGTGACAACAAACAAAAAGCAGCAAGTTTTTATGTAGTATCTGCAGAAGCTAATTTTGCATGAATTGCTGAACCGCCTATTAAAGTACTAATATTTTGTTTTCTACTGATCTGGGCTGAACTTAAAATTATGCTCTAGAGCAGAAAGGCTGACAATTAAGCTAATCACAGATAAAGAGACAAATAAGAGAATTGAAACAAGGACTTGATCTATCATAATTCCAAACAGTCCGGTCCCACATCAGCAAAGTGCATGAACTCACATGTAATTTTAAGCATACTGCCGCAATTTCAAAGCCTTGGACCATAGCACTTCCAGTGAACTGTTAAAGATGTTAACACTAATCACAGTAAATTTAGTAATATTGTCCTTTGTATTGCAGAGGTTCGTAGCAGCCTGTGTCAAGGGCGCTGCCACCCCTTTCTCACACACGTGTGCCACGCTGCCTTTGCAAACCAGCAGCTGCACTGCTGCACGCAGACCGGTGTATGGGGCTTTCCCAGCCCACCGCCTGCGAAACAGCCTTTCTGCCACATTCACACACACCTACTCAGGCTGACACAATCCCACACCTTCGCCTACTGCCACTCCCATGCTGTCCCACGAGGTAATCTGAGTGATCCGCGCTCAGCTCAACATACATATATTGTGTGCAGGCAATTGCTGCAGGGGGCTGACACCACTTTTCCCAAGCTCTGCATTCCAGTGGGCACAGCAACCTCAGCAACCTGCTCCATCAGCTCAGTCTGCATATGCTCAGCTATGTGCTTGGCACAGGGATATGTTTTAAAGCCACAGCAAATGGGGTTCCTCATGCCATCTGCCAGCATTCACTCCTTCCCCCACTTTTGTCTACTGGCAAGGGCAGGCTGTGATACTATACCTCCAGGACAGCTGCACCTCACCCTCTCCACGAACTCTATTTGACTCTATTTACATGCTCCACCTTGCTGTCATCATTCCAGTGTCAGCCTCACCAAGCTGGATGGCCCTGGGCATACACAACGCGGGACCATTCCCTTCCCAAATTTGGGAGTGTAACTTTACTGCTGTCGAGTCTAATGAGCTGGAATAACAGAGGCCAACATTTGGCTCTAAATATACTTAACACCATATATATGGATGGGAGAAAGGAAATCCATGTGTTAGAACTTATTGCTGTATGAAAAAGTAGCAAAACCAACAAGATGTGCTGTACAGAATAGACAATTAACAAGATATACATATATGGAAAAAAGGACTGCTCAGTTACAGGTTTTATAGATTTTAATTATATTTTTATGCCCATTGTCATTCTTTCTTGGCAGCTGGGTAATACGATTTTCACTGCCAAGTTTCTGTTTTCCTTTTCTCTTTGGCAGCCATTAGGGTTTTTTTCTTTCCTTCCATCACTCTACTGAAACTTGAAATTAAGATACTGGTTTTGGTTTGTGTTCTTCAACACCCCGTTTCTAACACACTACACCCAGGAACACCTCTCCTCTTAAGTGGAGGACCTAGTGCCTGGGCCTAGTAAAGGGATGCAGCAAACGGCTCACTACCAAACTGGTTCCCTCTGTCTCTGCAGCAATCTAATGACGTCTAAGAAAAGGATAATTCTGTTAACATGTGTGTAACCCACAAATCAGCAGGGTAAAAGACTACAGCAGTTTTACAAAGTTTATGGCAGCCAACACGTATCACTCTGAACATATATTCATTAGCAAAATGCTTGCTGCTGTAATGGTTCTCACAGGAGTCATGATCCACTCATATTAATGGGACTTCAGTCTACTCATTGATGCTATATTCTATAACTGCTCTTTAGAGCACTATTTTTCCCCAGTTGTTTCAATGTTATCAGAAAATAGTTACAGAGATCTTTTTCTGGCACTGTTATTACCTGCATCTAAAATTTTCAGTGATATTTTCACAATTTCAGTGATGTATATATAACTTTGAGACATTACTGTCTCAACACTCTTCCTACTAAGTCCTTCAGTGTGCCTTTGTGAGTGTATTTTTAGCTTTCACTCATAATTATGAAACTTTCAAACACCCTCCATTATTGAAAGTTGTTATGTCATATTATGGTTCCCATAGGTATGATTTAATGCTCAGCTGTTTGTAAGCTTTTGATGCTTTATGAAGCAATTCTGCAATAGCTACACACTGTTATCAGTGCCAAAGCAGTGACACTGCATACATAACAGCAATGCAGGGAGCTAGAGTATATGCAGTACACAGGGCTCTTCTTATAGTATTGCTTTTGGCTGAATTAACATCATTTGTACTCAGTATCTTCTATTTTCATATACTTATTGCATGCATTAGCAATTTATCTGATGATCAACTCTGACAGCTTTCTCTCAGATTTCCAAATTTGATCCACTGTGTATTACACACTCTTAATCTCCAGAGGATACACCTTTGGTATATCTATGCACTAATGGACTTAAACCTTGATCTGTAAAGATTTATCCTGTGAGTAATTTAATTCATTGAGCATGTGTTGCTCTGAACTCTATCAACTAGCAGCAATGCTTGAAGATCATCTTCCAGTTGAGGAAGACATCAGCACAGAGCTTCCTAGACTTGACACCAATGCACCCTGACATGTCCCTGAAACATCCCATAAAATACATGCCAGAGAAGAGAGCCACACTCAGCAGTAATGTTAAGAGATTTAGGACAAAGAGAGGTGACAAAGAATCTGGCTCACCAAGTCAAAACAAGTATTTTTAGGATCAAAGCTGTAAAATAGCACAGTCATTATAACTCCTAACACATTAAACACCTCTTCATCACAAACCAAACACAGATCCTGAAAAAGCTTGTGATACGAATGAAATCATCTCTTCCAAAGCCTTGATTGGTAAACATGTCCGGCTGGTTTACACCCCACTCACCAAGTTAGCCAGAGTGTAAGATGTTCAAATTCTGTCTGGCTTTAAAATATAGGGGGTGATGGCAGAGAATATTCTTTAGGTTTTAGAGCCACCAAAGTCACTCAGGCTTGTAGGCTACCAGGGCATGCTGCAAATAGCATCTGCAAGGGAAGTTTGAGGTCTGTTAGAATTTTGCCAGGAGGTGAGATCTCATGTGCAGTGGGAGTAAAACTGCTGGTTCAGTGCTCCATCTTGCCATTTAGTTAGGGGTTCCCAGAGATCAAGTTTTATGCCTTCATAATAGCTTAATCCCTGAAGTGAATAAATCCGTTACTCATGTTTAATAAAACAAACAGTTAATAACATATCATGCAGATTTTTTTCAACTATTTTTCCCTCCATTCATTGTCAGGTCAATGTTGTAATCAGTAAATGAATTTATCACTGCTATGACTCTATTACGAATCACAGGTTCTCCCCTTACTACATGTTGAATAGATAATTATTAGTAGCACTTTTCCCTCCAGTTTTTACTGGTAAAAAAATATATCTCATAAAGGTTGTTAGCATTCTTTCATATAATCCATAATATTTAGCACCACTGCTGATGCTGATTTCTCTATCTGCTTCAAACACTCTGGTGTTTTGAACAGACATAGTCTACTGCTTATCAGTGAAGAAGATCAAAGCCTCACTGCTTTAGACATTCTGAAAGAAACAAATATTTATTTTAGAAATATTACAGAAACGTTACAGATAAAGATCAAAGAAAGGCCAGAAGTTTTCATATCATTCATGGTACTTACACTATTAAATACTCTCGTGTACAAAATACACGGTGTGGCACAATCCAACAGTACTACCATGTACCCTTACTTGCATAGCGCCTGTCTGCCCTCATCCTCACTTCCCTCTCCTGCTTCTGCTAACCTCTGTGCCACCTGAACTATCTGTGCAGTCTCTTTGTGAAGGAAATCGAGGAAATAAGCTAGCTGAAAACGAGCTTTTGCTCTTGCCTGGTGGTCTTTCATAAGAATAATTCCCCTTGTCTAGATTGGCTGCATGGTTACAGAAATGCTGTGGCCAGCCCAGAGCATGAAAGGGAGGCAGAACCGAGCAGCTGGGAACAGCTTTGCAGGCTTACGTCACCAGAGACATACCCATACACAAACCCTCAGCTCCAGCTGACCCTGAGAAGCATCAATGCACAGTCCACAGGCTTAACTAGAAGAATGCAAGTAGTCTCATTAAGGTCTAATGCAGAAGTGCTTTGCTGGCCCCGCGCCAGGCTGCTTAGCCTCTTGAAAGATCAAGATTTATCTGTCATGCCAAGGAGGAGTTGGGCACTTTCTCACTCCTATCACTCTTGGCTCCAGACACAGAAAGCATCACAAGCTCCCGTCTCTGTAAACTTCCGATACAGGTTTTCTCACCCTGACCCCGCTGATAAATGTCGCCTGAAAAGGAGAAATGATTGTGAAAATAATCTAACTAATGAAAAATGATTAGCACAAGGATGCACCTGGAAGACATCAATACCCTTTCAGCTATTCTCATCTGAAAATAGCAAATTGCGGTAACATGCATACATACGTCATGGACAAGAATGTTGCACTGTACCTGGGTAATCCTCAGAGACATGCACTGAATAGGATACACTGTAAAAAGAAAAAAAAAAGCAACAGAATTAATAACAACAACATTAACTGCTGGCATAACATTTTTTTTCTGCTCCTGTATTATTTTATGTTTATTTATAGGTTCCTGACAGTTTCCAGCACAGAAGATAATAGCTATTTTGACGGCTTTTGAAGTGCTCAGCTAAAAAAAAAAAAAGTGTCATGCCCAATTTGAAAGCCTACTTTGCTAAATTGGCACATCCCGATTTCAACCTTCTTAAAAAGACTGCATTATATTCACTTTAGAGTAACATTTCACAATATAGGTACTTACGCGTCAAAAAAAAAGTTGCTCTTTGAACACCAGAACTAGAAAAGCCCAGTTTTCCCTGCATCTGGTTTCTGGGGTTGACTCAAGACTCAGTAGGAAGTCTTTCTCGCTGCCTGGGGCACTTCTGTAAATTCCTGTTATTCTCAGCAAAGGCTCTGGATGGCCTGGACTCCCTCCTCTCATCAAAACCCCGTATTTGTAACAGTTGTGGCAATTTCATTTGATACCTGTACCACTTTGTCAAGCTGAATTCAAATCAGATTTGAAAGAGTCGTGGTCACGCTAAAGGGAAGCTACATGGATTACCTGAATCTGTTCCATCTGAAAACAGTCATACAAACACACCGCCCTGGTCCTCCAGCTCAGCCCGCATGCGCTTTCCCTACCACTCAGTGAGATCTTCACTAAATTCACTGCTGAGAGCGGGACAAATGGGCGTGATGGTCTGCTCAGTTATCTAACTACCCACCAAGCCCCTTTGATTTTTTTAAGGTTAATGTGAGTCTTCATTTTGCATTAAAAACATTCGGCTCTGCAGCACTCTGAAAGCTTTCTGTTGTATAATTCATGCTCTTTCCACTTCTAAATCCTATAAATTGTATGTGTCAACTTACACGTTTAAATAATATATGGCATGTGTTCACGTCCGTAGTAAGTTAAGCAGACAGACAAAGGCAGGATGGCACAGTCCTCTTAATAAATTCGGGTATGTATTGTACATCGCAGAAAATTGATTCAATGGATCTTTCTAAATTACCTGAATATAATCCCATGTAGACTATAAAATAAAACCATGTATGACTTTTTTTCTTTTTCCCTCTCAAGGACTTTGGTTGAATGAGCTCCACTTTCACAACCCAATGACCATAGGAGGCAATCAATACAAAAAAGTCCCTCACACTTTCTTCCGTAAGACAATCTCTTACCACGCAGCTCTGTCACCTGTTTCTGCACATCACCTATTCTAGCGTAATTCGTTTTATGTATTGTTTGACTAAGAGGCAAAGATGCCTGTTTCTTCAACAGCTGCAAATGTTCACGTAAACTGAAGCAGAGAGAGTGTTTATTACAGCTGAAAACAGATTTAGCCACACAACTTCTGATAGCCCCAGTCAAGCCAGAATTAAATCACATCAGTGTGTAAATTCAACATTTTGTGATTTTTCTTTTTTAATTACTTTTCAGACATTTGGAATAGGCAGCATCTGTATCCCCTCATCTTGGAACGCTTTCCCTAAAGACTAGGGTATTTAGTTAATCTATCATGCCATAAAATATCACTATTTTAAATAGGGAAATATCCCAAAATAAGGAAATGTTGTATCTCATGTGTGGAGAATCTTGTCCTGTGGTGCAAAAAAACCCCTCAAAAAAGTCCACCCACTCCACCCCACCCCCCCAAGAAATTAACTAAGGGCCTGTTCTTACAAACCCCATCTTCTGGATGTTGTGTTTGCAACCATGACTTCTTCCTTATACTTCCTTATACTTCCGTATACTTCAGTCTCACTCTTTTAGACTTACTTGCACACCTCTTTGCTGCCTCCAAAATTGCCATGTATGGGTTTGTTTGACTGTTGTTGACAGGATTATCTTCAAGTGCGGACTTTTGTCCCAAGAAAATAAAAATCTTTCTAGAACTCACTCCATATTCTAATTTAAAAAACCATCTCAATCCATTTTAAAAAATGCAGCAAAGCAGGGAAATTCCACGTATGTATAAAAAATTGTTCTTGAGAACAAGAATGTGGCTGAAGAAGTTACAGAATTTCCATCAGTGCAGATACTCAAAACTCAGCTGGATAAGGCCATCAGCAACCTAATCTAACTTTGAAGCTGGACTTGACTTCGAAGTTAACTTCTGCTTTAACTGGGAGGTGGACCAGATCATCTACAAGGGTCATCCCCTACATAATTAGTCTATGCGCACATGTGCAGAAACACTATGAAGTGTTTCTCTTCCTTCTTCTTCATCATGTGGTACCTGTGGCAGCAGCAGCTGTGAAGATGTTAATGGAAACTGATAAGGAAAAAAATATACTGTAGGTCTTGTGAGATGGAACTAAGATGAAAAGGTTCATGAAGATGTAGGTTAGAAATAGTCTCAAACCAGATCCTGTAATGGCTGTAAGCAAATTCAGGGTCTGACCCAGAGCCCACTGAATCCAGCAGTGGTCTCACTACTAAATTGAGTATTATCAGAGAGGAGAAAGGAAATGTAAAAATCATGTCAAGTAAGATTATTCCATGATCCCAGTAATAAAAAGTCCCTTTACAGAAAAAATAATGCCACCAAAATCTGATGTCACCTCATCTGGAAAGCATTAATAGAAAATCTACCTGCCAAACCAAAATTAAATGGTAGTATGTTGGAAATAGTAATGGAATCTGATGAGCCTGAGCTGCCACTTCAGAGGAAAGCGTTTAAAGGAGATGTGAACCAAATATTAAAGAACAAAATGCCTGAAAATGGGATATTTACTTCCAATTAAAATAAACCAATAGTTTTTACTAGAAACATTATTGACTCAGTTTAGGAACTGAAGAAACTTATTTTAGCCCTCGACTCAGCAAAACTACTAGTTTATTATGCTGGGTGTGTTTAGTCTGAAACTCCTTACATTACTACTTCCACCTCCCCATCCCTGCCCCACCCCGCCCCCACCAAAAAAAAAAAAAAAAGGAATGTCTTCTTTCCATCTAAATTCACATCTTCAGCACACGTTGGGATCTCTGTGATGCCCTCTCTTCAGCGACCCCAGATCAGTATATTCTGAAGAGTATTAGTGAAGTATTATGTCAGAGAAAGCTCTTTTATACAGCCCATTCCTCTCACACATATTTAAACTCATATTTGGGGAGAATAGGTGGCTTGTTTGAGCTTCCAGAGAGTGGTAGTGGTGCTTTGCTTAGGCTTGTAATCCTACGTTAGCTATGTGCAGGCTATGGAAGCAAAAAGCAGAAATAACGCTACTGAACGGAACAAAGCGTGGTTTACCCCTGAGATTGTCACATAAGATCGTACTTTGGCACATTTTTCTGTGCTCAGGATAAATCAATTCCTACTGACTGTGCACCTGATTTGTCAGGAAACAAGATATACCAGGCTAATAAAGGTCTCTTAAAAGGCTCCTCGCCTGCAGCCGCCCAAGCATTTTCCCGCTGACTTCAATGGGATTTAGAGCCAAGGCAGAAACACAGGACTGTGATGGCTTACAGCACCTTAACCAGCACAGACTTCAGTGAAGATGCAGATGTTCAATGCCTCTTGGTGTTAAATCCTCTCAGAGCCAAAGAAAGCCTTTACTGAAGCAGCTTTCTCATTTAAGTACTTAGAAATGCAACTGGAATTAATTTAGGCCTGGCCCCCACATTGAAGTACAACATGATTATTCCAGTGAGGGATGTGATTTTTCCTTCTGGGAATGCAGCTCCTCTGTACAACCCTATTGCAGTTACATTGCTATAAATACAGCTTATAGCACTATAATTTATTTCCATTCCCATAAACACATTCTAACAAGCCAACCATCGTCCTTGCTCGTTCAGTTATATTGCTTTAGCTACGCGAACATAGTTAAGCTCTTGGGTGTAAACAAAGCCTCAATGATGCTGTTATTTCTGTTTTATTCAGCTTAGAGCCTCTGCAGAAGGCATCCTACAGCACACGCTTCTCAACCCCTAAGCTCAGAACAAGCTTCATACTAGAAATGGCCTAGTAAAATTTTTGTTATTTAACAAACAGTAAAGCACCATATGAGAAATTAGTGAGACCTGTCATATTTCACTGCTCGTGAGTTTTTAATGTAAACTTCCCATTGCTTGAAATAATATTAACGTGTAGATCCACAACCTTAGCTTAGTAACAATCCTACTCATAGGGGACTCCTTGCAAGCATTTTTCAATGTGTTTTAACCATATCTGTTCCTTCTTCAGAAAGATTATCCTGATTTTGAGAACTAATTCATCAACTAGATGGGGATTCACCACATAATTGCTATTTTTCAGATAAATCTGTCCCAATTTGATATAGAACAAGCAGATTCACCTGCATTTGAAATTACTTAATTTCTCAAAGCTAGTTAAAAAAAGAGTCCAGAGTTCAAGCTGATTATACTACCAGGCAAAATATTATCCCCAAATTGAAGCTCTGGGGTAAAGAAAAAATCAATGAAAACAAAAAGGCAGCAAAGCAAAAATTACTGCGACAAAGCATATTCGCAAAAAGGAGGAGAACCAGCTTCACCTCTTTACATCCATCTGTAAGACTGTTTGTTTCCTGTGCCTTGAACTGCAGCTTTTACCTATCATGATACAAGCCCCAGGATCAGACATACATCCTGAAGCCATGATAGTGACGCTGCAGCTGGAGTGTATGACGTGTCTTCCCATCAAATTCACATTACCTCAACTGTCTGTGCCGCCTGTAGTTTCTCTCTAGGAAAGAAATTCTTTAAGCTGAATTTCCAGCTGTTTTGAACAGCAGGAACAGCGTGAAACATCTGGTGCAAGTCTAAGATCTACGGCTATGGAACGGTTATGACAATTCAACCAGCTCTGTCCCATGGCAACAGCTGACTTACTGCCTTATTAAGTGTGGAAATTGTGATGCAGTTTCTATTCCAGTTTTAGCTGTCTCTACTAGAGCCAGAGCTCCATGTGCTAGAGTTGTAGCTTGCAAACTTGCTGAAGAAAGGAGACAAGATTTTTTGTCATGTGGAATCTTATGGTAGTCTCATGCCAATCTATAACAAGACGTAAGAAAAGAGTAAATAGGACTTTCTTGATCTTAATGCATCCGGAGCTACAGAATTCAGAAGAGATTATTTTTTGTTTAAAATATCCAAAATCCCAGATCTAGCTCATCAATGAAATAAACTGATAAGTTAATAGGATGCACAAAACTTTATACCTGAAGAAAAATCCTAAAACACAGCAAAGTAAGCTGTGGACAAATCTGTGAGTTTAAATGCAATGTGGTATTGATTATATGTGAGGATCAACTTCCAAACAAGTTGATGAGCTGAGGAAAAGATTAGTGAAACCTTCATAAGAAAAATAAAATTACAGTGGTGAAAACTTTGGGCCAAAGGGCATTTTAATGACCTGTATAATATTTCTGCAAGCACAGCATGATAGACACCTGATGGTTTTACTCTTTTCCAGGTGGGGCAATAAGAAGGAATAAGGTCCAACTGAACAGATGCAACTGAAATGGTATTCTATTACCAATTTCTAGCTATCAACTCTGAAAATCACTCATCTTCAGTATTTACACATAACATGCCACAGCAGAACAACATTTCATGAATGTCCACTAATTACACAAAAAACATTCCCACTCCCACCTTTGTTTCCCTTTATTAAAAAATGCTTCCAAATTCTTCAATGTACTCCAATTACTTTCACAGCCTTGAGCCTCCTCTTCTACTTCAACAAGACCACCATTTGATCCTGAAAACAGACCCTCATAATATTTTACTTCTGACCAGACCTTTTCCTCAAATGAAAGAAAATTGGTTCCAAAAGGATTCCACCATGAACACAGGCCACTCTCTTTATTAGTAACTGGTCTGAGATCCTGTTTGAAACCTAATAGCTTGGCAATAAATCATATCACAAATTACAAGGTGGAAATTACGATTTTCGGAAGATGTACTGTGGGTTCCCATCCAAACAAAACTTTCAAGTTGCATTCCTGAAATATCTTTGACCTTTGAGTGCCTTGAGAATTGATAGGAGATGAAGGCATTTAGGTATTTGATACCCTGGGGGTCAAAAGACCCCCAGATGCAAGC
>BOSO01020294.1:0-22064 GCA_018403395.1 Gorsachius goisagi | reverse complement strand
GATCATTTTAGTAGCCCTCCTCTGGCCCCACTCCAACAGTTTCATGTCCTTCTTGTGCTGAGGGCTCCAGAGCTGGACGGAGGGCTCCAGGTGAGGTCTCACCAGAGCAGAGTAGAGGGGCAGAATCACCTCCCTCAACCTGCTAATGCAAATCTCAGCTATGCAAATCTCTTAGTAGTGCTAATGAGCTCTGAAGGCCCCTGTCTGTGTTGACAGCAGAGAGCACGGTCACATTTCTCCTTCAGTGGAGTTTTTGCACTCATAGCCACTTCCTCAAAGCCTTTCGTCTTTCAGGTACATTCTGACTCCTGTGGTGTTTAGGCCCCAGATTCTGTCTCAGTGATTTCTGAGTTTCTCCTCCTGTCAGTGTTGTTGCCACCATCCCCTTTTTGACACAACACAGTTTGAGAGTTGTGTATTTTTATTTTTTTTTCTTCACTCTTGATGTGCTGCAGCACTTCCAGTGACTGACTGTGTTTCACTGTTGTTAGTTCTCTTGATGACTTCCAAATCTTCCAAAATCTGGAGATATGGACTCTAACCACTGACCTGAGCAGCACTCAGAAGAGTATTTCATGTATTTATGTCCCAAAGCAATACTAGATTGGATGGGACCTTCTGAAATTACATAGTCAACATGTTTTCTGTCTTAATTAGAAAGGCAAGCGGAGCCACTGGCTTTTCTTTTTGCTCTATTTGTCGTCACAGATGTGATGGCAAGAAGTTCGACAGCACTATGGCAAGAAGTTTAGCAGTAGAGAAAAAAACCCTAATACTGTAACTTTCTTTTCTGTTCTGGAAAAGATATCACAGATAAAGAGACTAATCATTTTTTTATTATTGTGTTTTCCAAACCCAAGAAACATGAAAGTTGGCGTAACAAAGACTTCCCCAATGGTTGTCAGACCGTTGCATAGTCAAGCAGTTCTTGTGCGATCACTGGAGAGCTGGCTTCTGCTGGTCACAGAGGTACGCAGCTGAGAGGATGTGGTTGCTGAGAGGATGTGGTTGGTGAGAGGATGTGGTTGCTGCCTCTTGCGAAAGTGGTCATGCTTTGTAGAAAAATGAGATTTAAATAGGATTTGACTGGGGAAAAAAATCACAGGTGTATCACAAGAAGGAAATGGTCTTTAGTAATTATTGTAAATGCCTTTTGATGCTCAGGTGAAGGCACTGTATATCCAGTACTAGTTATTTTGTTAAATTCTGAACGAATATAAATAGTCGAAATAGCTATGGCATCTGTTAACTAGTCATATCATCAACCCATGGAGCTGTGCCAGAGCTTTACCAGAGCTGAGAAGCTGGCAGCATTCATGAAATCATGCAAAATAACATTGGTAGTGAGGCAGAATGACAAATACAGCTCTTTCTTCTTACTAAGTTGGGAGGGGAAGGGGCTTGCCTTTTGCTTTTTAATATTTTCAAACTTTTAGCATAAACCATGAGGCCTCAACATTTTATAGTAAACCCTTTTTTAATAGAAGCCAAAATTCTCAGCTATAGCTGCTGGCTTCAGTATTACACATACCCCCATGCAAGTACTGTGTGACTTCTCCAAGTATCCAAAGGGCTGGCAATATTGGTAAAAGTACAAGGTTGCTCCTTTGTATTAGTGACTCATGTGCAGACTAATTTGGGGATTTTTTTGTTACCTACAGGTTTTTCCAAAAGCATTCTCTTTGACTCTTGGTATTTAATATTTAGGTTGTGTATTTTGTCATCCTGGCCAAATAGGGTGCTTTGAATTCCCCTGACAGAATGAAGAAAATGTATTAAAGGGAAATGATCAGAACAAGTCTCAGACAGATTTTCATTCTTGATAGAACTGCCTTTTCCAGGATTTATAAACATTGTTCTGAACTCCTCAGAGCCTTTCAGTACCTCAGAAAAACCTCACAAGGCACAAACCCCTGCACTTTGCACTTCTCTGTGTATATGTTTTATTTTCACTACAGCAACACCTGGAGGCCTCTGCTGTTGTCTTTAGGCCTGTAGGATCATGTAAGGAAAATCGTGATCCCAGCGCCAAACATCTTTGAATCCCATAGGAGATTTATTGCTATTGATCCAGCTCTATCTGTATTAAGTTTTGAAATAAGTATGAAAGCCTGTCACAGTCCCGTCTGAGCGAATGTGAGCTCTTACTGTAGTTTGGGTCCTGAACGGCAGGTAGTGTCACTGCAGCTCGTCACTGTGCGATTTTTTCTGAAATGGTTACAGTTTAGATGATGGCAGTTTTTCAAATAAAAAAGTTAATGGAATTCCGAATAACAGGGCTGCGCACAGGGTCCTTCTCTAGAAGAAAGGTGCTGCAAAACTAAAGCACCGGTGGTGAGCGACTGCAGCGAACAGCACAGTGTCAGTGGCTGCATGTGGCCTTTGCTGCTGCGCTCGGAGTTCAGCACAGCCCTGTCTGTGTAGATTGGGATTCAAGCCAGATGCCCTGACTTTATGAGTATTAATTGGGTATAGATTGAGATGGACCTAGCGATGCTGCACCCTACCAAGCCAGTGCTGCGATATCTCAGGGAAGCATCTGGAAGGACAGGTAAGGGACAGAGGTGGTGTCACTACTAACAAAATTAAAGGAACTAAAAGGACTCAACTGTTTGGACTGGCAAAATAATCATGTGGCATTTGATTACTGAAAGTTGCATTGAAGGCACATTTTGCTGTTTATCTAGGAGTCCTTCCTTTACGTCAGACAGAATAAGATGTGTTTGCCTGTACCAAGGGAGTTAAGGCAGCACAGCTCAGAGCTGCTCCCCTAGGCTTGGCCTCTCCGTGCAGCCCCAGCACTGGGCGATGACCATGTGCAGGCTCTGGCACTGCACCGTGTGAAGCCAGGTAAAAGCAGCCTCCAAGATGAATGTGCTGCAGGGCAAATGAGCCCGCCTGTGGATGGTGATGGCAACTATGGAGCAGTTGGCCTCAGTAACTTGCATGACACATTTCCCAGAGGGACCCCTGCTCTGAACCACAGCAGCAGCCCATGCAATACTGGGACCAGCGCCAGTGTTGATATGGGCGAGGAGATGTGGGTTTGGCAGATAGGGAGCTCTTTCAGAAAACTTGGGCTGTCATCTAGGAGAATTTGTGCCCCAAAATCACCAGCGCCAGTTTAAAAGGAGCACGCCTGAGTCTTCAAGATGGGATGTGCTAAATAGACTGATATGTTTTATGTCAACTTTTCTTTCAGGATGGAATTGAAGCAAAGTTCAAGGTGCAGGGCATAGGTGACATAATTTGGCATGAATAACAAAGTCCCTATCCTTGGAAAACCTTATAGCCTTCTGGAAAGATTTGTAAGTTTTAAGATCAGATAAAATGGTTAAGGTCATCTATGGTCCATAGCATTTCAATCAGTATTCTTGTCATCGAACTCATTACGTCTGAGTTATAACTTTGCAAAATTCTTGAGCCTTAATTTAAAGACATCAGTGACTGCACCTCATTCCTCAATAATTTGTTCCAAGGATTATTTTTTTTCTTCACAGTTAAAATTATGCCTTGTTTCTATCTTGTATTTGTCTAGCTTAAACTTCTAACCACTAACTCTCATTATGTCTTTTTCTGGTAGATAAAAGTGCTGTCTATTGTTGAGAATTGATTTTCCAAGTAGGTACCTGAAGACTGCAATTAGGCTGCTTTTTAACCTTGTCACTCTATTTAGTTTATCCATGAGTGTTAGCCACGTGAAGTAAAAGCATGCTTCTCAGTGATTGGCTTTTTCTTGTAGGTCTTCTCTAAAATACTTTCAAATTTTCAGTACATTTCTGAAAACATGGATATAAATTCTGCAGTGTAGAGAGAATGCTACAACTCAACCTTTATACAGCTTATGTTGAATATCCCCATGACTCTGTTTTCTCTGTAAGTCGGAAGTGTTGCCCTCAGAGCGTGTCCATCTCCATTTCCTCAGTCCTTCCACAGATTTCCTGCTTTCCAGAAGGTGGTTTCCAGTCCTGTAGGGTGACTTCTCATCTTTGTCCCTCAATGTCCGTTCTGGTATTTGACTGGATAAGCTGTGAGGCTCTGTAGCCAAGCAGGCCAAGTGGTACCAGCAGATTATTTAATGCACAGCAAGTTTTGCATGTCATCTACATAATTTCATTAGCAGCGACTTTTATACTTCCTTCCCTAGCAATGAGAAAAATACCAAATAACTTTGGGTCAAGAACCCAATAAAAAACCCACTGAATGAATACACTATTTTTAATAGTGTTCCTTATTTGTAAATTTTACTTTTAAAAATACATGCAATGTAGCCATACTGACTTTTCTTTCTCTTATGCCCCCATAAACCTTGAACCTGATAGCAAACTTCAGTCAAATTTGAGCTCTTTAGAGGTGTCAAAAGCAGTAAGTTTAAATAGGTAGAGAGACCGAGATGAATGCCTCTTGGGGAAAAAGGTCTCAGAGCTAGCTCAACCAGTATCCACACCAGAGAATCCAAGGGGGCTGAGAGGGAGAAGACAGTTTCCAGCTTTAAGAAGAGAGTTGAGATCCGTGCTTCTCTTTGGCAAAAAGTGGATCTCTTCATTAGGAAAGAGGGGCTCATTTTGAAAGGTAGAAGCACGAGCAATAAATACAAAACAAGCCAGAAGCAGGTTAGGAGCATCCTCAGAGGTGTTCTTGAGGCCATTGTCATGTATGGCAGATTTAACCTTTCACTTTGGTTTCTGTTCCTCTCCAAGGGATAACACCCTTTTGACAGAGACTGTTTCTGAATAAACTGGATCATCACTGACAGTTGCTTGGTCTGCCTGGGTTACTTCCAGGAGCTCAATGCCATTTCTAGAAGGGGCACTTGCATAGGGCAGAAACTTGTTGCAGGTCCTTAGCTCAAACACTACCTTTTTGAAACAGCAGCGCCTCTTCTAGGAAGCTTGTATATTGGGTGAAGTCAGTCACAGGAATGCAGAGTGGGTGCAAACTACAACCAAATTATAAAAAAAAAACAAACCAAAAAGCTGTGGTTTTGCTCCTGACAGAAAACTTTTAAGACTTGAGGGTTTGTGGGAGAGAGAGAAAGGAGATGGATTAGCATAGCAGGTTGGTAAGAGGATACAGCCCATACTGTAGACTTGTACTGACTATGCGGGGTGGGTTGGGCTGTAGTTGATTGACAGTAAGATTCAGATGATTTGCACAGTTTTAAAGGCAATTCTGGATACTAGCTACATGTTTGAGCCAAGCTCATATCACTGTAGTTTGATCTCAGAGGCAAACCAGAGGTGTTTGGAGATTGTCCAGACTAACCTTTACAAATGTGTCAGTGATGTCTAGGTGACTGGCAGTCAATTAAGTCAAGGTGAAATTATCCAGTGGAGATAATCCCTTTAAGGATCCTGATTAAGATACAGGTTGCACTTAGAACTGATTAAAAGTGATTGCCATCTGAAGGAGATAATGGTGTGGCCAGCAGTTATTTGATTGAGTCTGGATTATTGTAGACACTTCTCTATATACTTTTAGATGTGACCTTGTTCGGTTCTTGTGAGGGAGGCAGGCTGAGAGGGACCAATTATGCAAATTTACTTCCTTTTTCCCAAATGGTGGCCCCTTTGGATTTCGGATCTCTGTCACGACATGGGCATCCCCTTTCACTGGGGGGTCTGCTTACCTCTAGTCCAGCTACAAGGGGTGTGTGGTCTTCAAATGCTTACTAGTATGCTGGTTTTTATAGGGTTAGGTGAGGGTGGCTCAAACCATAATCTCTGTTGGGTCCTTTGCTGCTCACTTGAACAGTATGTGCATTTTTTATTCTGGCTTTTGTTGACTTCTCCTGAGTGTCCTTTCCCTTCATTCAGTACCACCAGGTAGCTGAGGAGCTGAGACTCCCTGGTGTCTCCTGACTCCACTAACTGTCGGTGGGGAGTGGATGGCCTCTGATATCTAGATATGCAGGTGTTGGCATGTGCCCTGGGTGGTTTGAGCTAACTGCATCTGTCACAGGGCGGTGGTGCTGATGCTGTCCTCCACTGCTCCCCCCCAGTGGGGTCTGGGAGGAGAGCCAAACCTCTTGCCCATTTTGCAGCTAGATTTGGGACCCAGGATATAGGAGGGCTCCCCAAGTAGCAGCAGTTTGAGGTGAACCTTTCTTCAAGATTTCTGGTTTCTCCTTCCATCCCACTTTGCTGCCATTCTGCTGTTCACTTGGTAAATACCACTTTTTATGTGAAAAAACCACCATCTATGATTCTGTTCTGTATGGAAATATTGCAGTCCTCCAGTACCTCAGTGAAAGTACTGTCACTTATCTCTGCTTAACCTATGAGGAAACACCCATGTTTCCTTCTCCATTCAACCTGTGTGACTTCCAATGAGAAGTCAATGAGAAACATGGCTTTTTTCTGGCATTAATTAGAAGTAGAGGGAGTGCTGGAAACTTGCATTATGTGCCATAGAAATGTGACTGGCAGGTTTTTTATTTGCTTGTTTTCCATTATTATGGAAAGCAATCTCCATGTAGTTCATTCTTTTGCAGTGACTGAGTCCCAAATCATTCCATGCACGATAAAATCTGTTTTCGATGAAGTGCGGTGAAGAGCTGCAATTGTTTGTTTCATTAAAACAAGGGAGGAATTTAATAGCAGTTATTCACTTCTGTTGCTTTTGTTATCTACCAGCTTGCCAAGACATTTTATTTACCAGTTTGTAATACCTCCACTGAAAAGCTTACCTGAGGATTAAAATCAGTAATTCCAGTTGCTGAAGGTCAGCACTCCCATGGTGTCAGAGATGATGTTTTAGAGAGGGAATGGTTTACAAGCGTGCATGTACCCTAATAGAAACATGGGTTTGAGCCACTGGAGACACCATGTGACAATGCCACGTTGCTAGAAATGTGAGCAAGTCTCTTTGATTTTAGTAGAGCCAGGCAGATTTCTATGAGCTGAGGAGCTGACATTTAGCATGACCTGTGATTCTTGCAAGGACACATCTATGTGATTGGAAGAAAAGAACATACTTTCAAGGAAGAAAATATCAATATGGAGATAATTACCTTCTCTGGTGTTTAGCAAGGAGGGTATTGAGATCCTGTACCATTTTCCTCAAAATAAAGCCGGGCAACTCTTCCAATGGTCTTGCTGAGTTTCTGCCAAGTAGCCAGATGTTCCCCCAAAGTCTTCTGTCTCTTCCCTGGATCTACCATTCATGCTGTCCTCTCTCTTGGGGTGCATTCTGCACTTCTCCCCCTTTCAGACTGAGCAAAGATAACCCCACAGGAGGCATGAAGCTTGCTGTAGTGAGCCTGACCTCACCGGCGGGTCTGGTCCCTCCAAAGACACTGGTAGTTCTCCTCACAGCATTATTTGTTTAAAACGAGCTAATTTCAGAGAAAGCGTATCTTAAGAATTACAAAGCAGACTGTGTGCGAATCTCACTTTCCCCTGAGGATTAACGTTCTCTGGATCTAGGAAGACACAGCTCCTTCAATGTTTCCACAGAATCGCTCTTTCCAGACAAGTTTCTCCAGGCAGAGGAACCGATTTTAACTCTTCAGTGGGCTGGTTTGGTTTGGTTTGGTTTTTAATGGTTTTTTTAGTTCCAGCACAGAGGAAGGTGACTTAGCAGCAGCCATTTGTTTCCCTTGTTCTAAGTAATCAGGAAAATTTCTTGAGGACATGATTTAACCCACCCTCTCCCCCCTTGCTTTCCAGCTTACCCCTCCTTGCTGCTAGTGGCTGGGGGAGGTGACAACACTGTTCAGCAGAGCAGCTCTGCCACCAAGAGGTGGCAATGCCAATGCCTGTGATTATCCATGGGGAGATTGCGTGCCTTTGCCATGAGCCCCAGCAAGGTTCCGGTGACACCAGAGAGGCCTGATCTAGTTAGGGTGTAATTGTTTTGACTTTTGCAGAGATGTGTTTACCTTACAGCGGTGGACAAATTCTGTATTCTGGCTTACATTTTCCTAATGAAGTAATGAATTTAAGAGGAAATGAACTGGATAAATGGGTTTGCAGATAGTCCACACTTAGATGGTTTGTGGAACTCATTTATCTTTTACCGTAGGGGAAGCATAGGGTATGGTTTGCCTTTGCTGCCCCTCCTCCCCTGTTATTTTAGTGGCGTGCTCTCTTACTTGAAAGCGCTCTCATTCACCTTTAAACTAAGTAAATGAGTATTGTAAATAATTGAAGCAAAGGTTGATCCCATGGGATGGCTGCAGCAAATGGCTTAGTGGGCAAATGGCCAAGTCCTTCATCTCTGTGAGTAAACTGCCTGCTTCCTCTTCCCCAGCTCACAGCATCTGCGAAGGGGCCCGTGTCCAATGTCACTGTCCCGCCTGCTATATACTCACACAATGGTCATCAGTTCCTACAAGGGAAGTGGCTTGTCCCCGGCTTTGATTTGCCTCCGCACCTCCTGAAGCCTTTGTGGTAGCTAAAATTGGATCTCAGGCTCTATTGACATGTGCATCCCTAGGTGGTTGGGTGGGTTTTTTTTTCCTTTTTGTTTTGGTCTGTATAGATGGAGATAACAGGTTGTTAGCACTTGAAACACAAATGCAACCCACCTTTCATGTCTCTTGGCAAACAAAGGCTCAACAGCATCTATCATGTTAAATAGCATCCTTCCCAATTTACTTACCTGAGGTTATACTGGTTGTTGAGGACAAATGAAAGTGAATATCTTTTTTTTTTTTAAAAAAAAAAAAAGGCAAAGAGGCTGAATACAGATAACCTGGCAATATTCTCGAGGCTGAATACAGATATCCTGGGAATATTCTCAACGTAAGCATAGGTTTTGAAAGAATGGGCATTTCCCTTTTCTGCTGGCTTGGATTCAGTGTACATGTGATTTCAATGCATGAGCATAGCTCAGAGGAGTCTTTACACCTTGGCACAGCTGTGGTCCTGTAGCCACTAAAGATCAAGGCAAAATTAACTGGGAGGAAAGGAGTGACTCTTACAGGACCATGTCTGGGGAAAGACAATTTGAATGAGTAGGAGGAGGGGCAAGGAAGGAGACAGGGCTTTGGGGATAGGTCATGAGATCTGTGGGACATAAGGTTGACGTGTGAAGACAGAGGAGCATTGCTGAGAGCAGCAGTTGGCGGGATACATAACTGGAGAAAGCTCTTCTGTGCCACTCATCTTTGGAGCAAGTATATGGAGAAAACCTACTACAAAGGGGGTTTCCTTCTGGAAAAGAAATGTCAACGTTAGATCACGATGGCACCCAGCTTTGCTGGTGTCACTGCTACTGAGGACATTAGTATCATTTTTTCCCAACCAGTTCAATAATCTGAAGAAGAGCTTATTTATATGTAGACAAAATGTTCCTTCTATGGAATCAGCGCAAGCTGTATGCTGAATGCTGTACAAATAATTAGGTATGTAACAAAAATAATGCGGAAGTTCTGCCAACGTCCTGGTGAGGCTTTAGTCACTCAAAACACATAATGCCCAAGCAGAATTGACTTAATATCCTGGTAATTAATTTGTAGTGTCAGCCTTTTGTGTATGCAATTGATTTGATTTACCTGCCTGGTTTTACCCAGCTCTTTCCTCGTGTTTGCTGCAGCATTCAAACTCCTTTGAAACAAGAAGCAGCAAACCAAGAAGTCACGTTTAAAGTTTTTATTCCTAGGTTCACTAAAAAGAAAAAAAAATTGGCATTTTTAAGGAGGTCTAGGACTACCTCATTGGGGAGTGCCTGTGCACAGGCTGCCATACAAGGCAGAGAGATGTATGTGCGTATCCTCTTAAATAAGCATTCTGTATGCAAGCAAAGAGTGCATAGCTGCACCTTAACATTTTGAGCCTGTATCTCTGAGCTAGTTACAAGTACTTTATTTAAACAAGCTTGGAGACTTCATGCACAAGTTATTCAGCTGTTGCTGTGCATAACAACAGATGAGATGGCAGTGGCCTCTCTAGCTACAGAAAAGTGTACTTTCCCCTTACACCAGCAATGATAGGAAGCTAAACACTCACTTTGTATGGAACAATGATAAAACGCCTGTCTCTCCCTTGGACTTTAAAGGAATAATTTGGACAAAATCAGGTGCAGTTTGCTGAAAACATTTGCATGAAAAAAATTGAGTTGCAGAGCCTAGTGACTTGTCATACTTGTGATCTCTTGTTTAAAACAAAGCAGCGCTAAAGCTGCTGTTGGGATTCCTTGGCATTTTAATAGTACAGGAATGTTGCAGTGGCCCCTTTTTTGCAGCCTCGGCTGTCTGCCGTATCAGGTGCCTTGACGTCTGCTTTTGAGCACAAGCAGGTGCTCGTGGGCGGAAGACAGTGACTGAAACTGCAATTAATTTTATGCACAAACCATGGACATGGGAAAAACTGATTGGAAAAACACAAGTTCTTTGTCTTACTAGCTTTTTGTTATAAAAACAACTGCAACTTCTTGGTTCTTATCAGAGCGCATGGTGGGAGACTCTCTTATGGTTTCACCAGCTGCCTGCTCCGGGCCAATGCAAGATGGACTTGTCCTTCTTTTTGCTTCCTGATGAACCTCAGCTTTACCCTCTCGGTGTCAGGAGGGTTACTGACCCTCTCAGGTTAGTAACTGCATTCTTCGTCTGCCTCTGTACAGGGCTTCGGGTCCCAGGTTGGTTTTGGTATTCAAATACCTACCCGAAATTATATCATTAATTTTATGGCACGAGTGGAGTCAGGTTATTCTTGTTTTACAAATAGAGAACTGAAATACAAGAGAAACAGTGACTTTTCAAGACTACGTAGGAAGCCCACGGCACAGCTGAAAGGTCTTGCCTCAGTTGACCCAAGCCAGCATGTTTCAGAAATGTTCATTCTTCTTCCCACTCCCAGACCATTTCCTACGATTTTCTGTTCCTCTGTTCTCTGCTTTTCCTCTGAAGCTACAGAGCCAGTGCCAGTGCATCTCTCTTGGTATCAAACGCTGCTAGAGCAAATAAGCATTTCAACTAACTTACTGAAGTTTGGAAGATCTGTAAAGTGTTTGACTCCTGACATAGGCTGTTGCAGTCAAACTAAGAAAAGAAAATTCACTAAGCAAGCAGTTTGCTGTGTTTAAGGAAGCAATTAAAAAGAAAAAAAGTTAAGTCCTGGGGTCGTTTCACATTTGGGGAGGAAGTGAGGAAGAGGGAATCCCACAAAGCTGAGCAAAGCATCCTGGAGATGAACTGACAAGAAATGAGTATATTGTCCCTTAGCTGCCAAACATCAGCAAAAATAATGCCATGCCTCTTACTTACTCAAATCTTACAAGATTTCTATTTATAGGCAGATGGTATAAGGAAGATTTCAGTGGTGAGGAGAGCACGTACTGCTCTCAGCTGCTTAGAGACAGGCTTGGGGACATCTCATTTAAAACAATCCTTACCTGTTGGTACAATCAATCTCATCTCTTCTTAGCTGGCAAGAGGGCTCCCACAAATGACCTTATAGATTAGACACTTTCTGTTTACATTCGATTTCGCGCTCCCTGCTATTTGTAGAGAATGATTATCAAGGCATTAAATTAAAAGTTTTGCCTGGTGGGGAACTATTGGATATTTTGTCATTTCCTTACAACCACTCCTGTTCTGGTGGAGAGGCGGAGAGGCAGGGGAAGCAATCACCAGAAAGGTCAGGAATATTTACTTCCCTATATTGAAACGCTGCTGAGAGGCTTTGTCCAGTTTAGGGGCCTTGTTGGGTGGAATTTTTGTTCATGATGTGGTAGGGAAGCATTGAGGCTTGAAATTAAAAGTCTCCATTTATCTGCAGGTTGGAAAGCTGGGGATGCTGCTGGCATCTTTTGGCCTTTGCCTAAAGGCTATGCCAGAATCTAGGTGACATCTAGTGCTGTCAGCAAGTTGGAAAGGAGTTAATAAGGATATCCCCAAGAGCCGCCTTTTGGCCTTGCTTCCAGAGAGGATTACAGCAAAGCCACCTTCCCTCTCAGTATGCTGGGACAGTGGAAGGACTTTGTCTCTTCAGTATTGGTACAGCTTTAATTTAATCAAAGTCTTGCATCGTACTGGCTGTAAATATTGATAACACCCATGTTCTGCGCAGATACAACGTTCTTGTTTGCCCAAGAAGTTTTGCTCCAAAGCACCTCCTCCTCCTTATCAGCAGCAAAATTACAGGACTGGGCTTCTCAGGGAGCAGTACTTGTCTTCTGTTTCATGCTTTACCAGTAAGTAGATAAACTCCAAAGCCTTTCATCTAGGCAGAGAGAGAGAGAGAGAGAGAGAGATCTGTTAAACCATCCCCAGGAACTGAGAAGGCTACTGCAATCCCCCATCTGTAATATACAAGTGGAATTAACTATGAGCCTCGCTGGGTTTTTGCAGCGCAGAATGTTTGTGTAGTGCTTTCAGCTTGTCTGTGTCTGTGCTAAGCAGGGTTTTTGTTGTTGCTGCTGTTACACAGTTTTTATCTCAGTCTAAATTATTCCTAGGTTGCATTATTCAAGGAGGCAAGGTGGAGTCTGACAGCTCTTGGTCCTCTTGAAGGATGCTGGCCCCTGCAGCTGGGCTTGCCAGCCAGCCAGCCACAATTCTTGGAGGCTCCGGATTTCTGAAGCAATGAAGGGGCAAAGCTGACAGTAAAACAAGCCTTACCTGTAACTCGCTATTGCTTAAGTAGCTGTCTCAAGGGAATACAGATTAAGAAGGAACCACTTTTTAATTTGGCCTGAATTTATACGCAACCTTAAGTAAGATCTTTTTTTTAAGGGATGTTTTGTCACAGTTGTAGTTTAGATGAGGCTCAGATGGATCCCTGCCCCTTCTCTCTCACTGCACCCGCTTCTCCAGGCACTCTTCCTGACCTCTGTGGCAGTTGCTCTCCAGTCCTGGTGCATCTCTTGTAGCTTTCTCTTCTCTAGTTCAAATACTGAGTTTCCTTCATTGCCTGAAACTCTCTGCACGTGCCTTGTCTACCTTAGATTAGTATATGGTTTTTAGAAAGTCTTTTTAATAGGACAATGAGAGATTTAAGAGCCAAATTAGGGCCTAATGGAAGTCAGAGAGAGTGTTTGTGCTCATGGCAGTGGGAACAGGATCTTGCTGTAGATAAGGTGCTAGTGATATGCATGGCCCACTCTAAGAAGTGGTTCTCTTGCAGTTGTGGGCTGTAGTGAATTACCACACCAAGCAACAGGACACATTTAACTTACGTTAGTAGAAACACCACTGAAATCTGATGGTGCTGATAAACATGAGCAAGCCTCCAATGTGTCTGAAGGCAGAAGTCACAGGAATTGATGTGGATGAGGTGGGGCGCCAGCTTGAAGCTTCCACCTCTCATCTGTTGACAAATGAAGGAGGAAAAGAATTTTTCTCTGCTTCACTTCCAGATTGATAAAAGGTTCCTACTGCCTAACCTTTCAGAAACTCTTTCTTCTAAGGAAATCTCTGGTATTCCACATGGCTAAAAATAGGCAGCTCATTTAGAGTAACGGTTTGCCTGCTGAGAGCTTTTATTATGCTTCACTGTGCTCCTTCACTAGATAGAGTTGTGCTTTGTAAAGGGCCTGGCTCACCTATGGGAGAGTGTAGCAGATTCAAATGGCAGAATATTTAATGTAGTACTTACAGCCCCTGTTTTGCCATAGACATTTTGCCTGGCTGAGGACTGGTAGCACAGAGACAAACAAGGGGAGCTCACAGATTGGGGAATGCTGGGTGGGATCGTTTGTCAGGAGACACGATGAATCACCATGGTGCAGCATTTCATTTTCAGAAAGATCATTTTCTGAAAAACTCAAATTGAAGGCAGAAGAGACAGCTGGGGGTGTTTTGTGAGTTTTCATTTAAATCAAATATACAATTAGAATAAAGGCATATTGAAAAGTTCCTGCTATTCAAAAAATGTTCGGAGGAAGAAACAAAATTGAGGTTAGCAAGGAAACAGAATGACCTGGAGGAGCATTTGCCAGCTCTGCTCCACAAATAGGTGTGGAGTTTTACTTACCCCGCTCTGGTCAAAGCCAGTGGGAATCATATGTCTAGAGCTTCAAGCAGTGCTTCAGTTAAGGGAAAAAAAAAAATCCATCTTACAACCTTGTACACAGGGTATTCAAGCAGAGGTCAATGTGCTTTTAGTAGGACTGCATGTAGACACTGAACTCCTTGCAGCCTGAATGAGAGAAGTGGTCTTGTTTAGTATCATCTGCGCTCTTAGAAGTCCAAGGCTACTTCTGCATCAAGACTGATGAATTCATGCAAGATAACACATTAATAAAAAAGTATGTAACTGGCTAGCAACAGGGGAAATGCAGATGATGGGACTTCTTACTGGTACCTCAGCTGCAGACACCAGGGACAGGAGACCAGAGGCCGATGCCTGCTTCCCCTTTCTCCTTGTGCCAAAGGGCTACAGACTTGGCTGTGCTGTACAAGGTTATTTTGAGGTGCTGAAGAAGACCTTTTTGACCCTAGCGTAAGCAAACAGGAGAGTGTGAATGCTGAGGAGTAGCTCTGTGAAAAAGGTTTTAAGTCAGCTGCTCTTCAGAGAATAGCACCCTTCAGTGCATTTGCAGCACGCTTGGGTAGAAGATCAGTTAGAACCTTTAGTAAAGGAGAGCTGTGTAAAATCCTACATTTACAATCACTCAAATAAATATAAAGCTCTGTGTGTGTGTGTATTTATGTACAAAACTCTGTGAGATTTCCAGATATCTTCCCATGTTAGTGGACATGAAGTAAAGAAGTGAAGAAATCTGGAGATACTGTTTCACAGCACACGTTTGCCTCTTTCAAAGTTGCAACCTGCATAGAGATGGGACAGCTAAGGAAATGAGAAACACATCTGGTGTGGGATTATAAAAAGCTTGTATCCTCTTCCAAGCAAGATTCAAACAGGCACTTTCTCTTTAAAAGAGCAAATAATAATAGGTCATACAATGTGCATCACGAGGGACTTGGTGTTGAGGCTTTTTGAAATAGCAGAGAGAACTGGTCATATAGTGCCTGTTTTCTTGAGTAATTCTCTGTTGTTTCTGAAATATGGAAATCTGTTGCCAGTTGGATTCCCCGTGCACAGGTCTTGCACTCTGGGTGCAGGGAAAAGGGGTTAATTTTATGAGGAAGAGAGGACTTGCTTTTGGTTTGCCTCAGCAAGTTGCTTGCTAGTGCTGCTTCTCCAGATGAAAGGATGAGCTTGGGGAGGCAGTCTCTTGAGACCATGTTAAAGCACATGTGGACTAACAAAACATTCCTCATCTTGAAGTACTTTATAAATGTTGATCCTAAGTTATTAATTATTAAGTTGTTATTATTATTATTATTACTGATCTTAAACAGGACATGAAGATCGCATTAACAAGGGCAGCCTGTGAGCCCTGGTAAAAGGGATTATCATGCTGAGCCAGTGCATTGGTTTGCAAAGCAAAATTTGAGTGAGGAAATGCAAACTTTGCATTTTGCATCCTTTTGCTAGCATGGCATTTGCCCTTCAGATAGGCATCCCTGTTTCATTTGACCTTATCTCCCTTGTTCCAGATTAGTGGTGATATGAACTGTAGGCTGATGCATAGCTCTCTCAATTTACAGGGCAGGTTTTTCTCAGGTGTGATAAATCAATATTCCAAATAGACCTTTCTCTTTCATCTTCAAGGCAACTGATCTAGTAAACAGCTAGATTTCTGTCCCCACCTGCCCTCTGCTATGCTGTTCCTCTTCAGCTCTGTCCCTTTCTGAATAAGAATTAGTTTTTCAACAATTAATTTACCTCACTGCTTCTGTAGGACCCTAACTAAATATCAAAGCCTCTCTCAGACTAGCAACACAACCATGCCCTTCCATCCTAATTGATGGCTCTGTTCGAGACCACAGCAGGTCCAGCTGAGACACAGGGAGCTTGAGGGTAAGTGAAGAGCTGAAACCCAGTTCAATCTAATTCTTAAATGAATGCCAGGAATCCCACACCTATAAGTTTATCATTTATTGCCTGTAATTTTCTCAACTAATTCCAAATTTAATGATAGCTTTCAGCTTTGGTTTTCTCTTCTAATTAACATACCAGTGACTATGTATAATCTCTGCATAAGGTCAAAAGCAGCTTATATGATAATTACAGTGGGAGCTCAGCACCACTGGTCAGGATAGTCATCTACGAGAAAGTGCTTGCATGATAGTTAAGGTGCTGAGATTAAGTTGTACATCTTTGTTGTACTGTCCTGAGGTTATTTTATTAGAGGCTTAGCTTGATGGTGGTAAACTTTCGGGAAGGAGACAAAAGAACTGGGGAGACCAAGCACAATCCTTTGCACATACAGCAGATATTTCTTGGACGTGATGAACTTTTGAGGAAATAGGTTTTTGTGGAGTCGTATTGTTGAGTAACTTTACGTTTACCTCATAATAATTATCATGTAGTGGGTTGAAAATTCCTCTTTTACACTGCGGAAGATAATTTGCATCCACTTTTTTTTTTTTTAAGGAGCAATTGAAAACAATTCTGACTGAACAAAGCAGAAGGAAAATCCAAGTGTATGGTAGAAGCATAGGATCATAGAATCATAGAGTGCTTGGGAGTGGAAGCTTTAGAGCTCATCTAGTCCAACCCACCCTACAGTTAGCAGGGACATGTTCAACTCCATCAGGTTGCTCACAGCCCCGTCCGACCTGGCCTTGAATGTTCCCAGGGATGGGGCCTCCACTACCTCCCTGGGCAACTCCTGCCAGTGTTTCACCACCCTCATTGTAAAGAATTTCTGCCTTAGATCCAGTCTAAACCTACCCTGGTTTAGTTTAAAACCATCACCCCTTGTCCTGTCACAGCTGGCCCTACTAAAAAGATTGTCCCCATCTTTCCTACAGACCCCCTTTAAGCACTGAACGGCCGCAATCAGCTCTGCCCACAGCCTTCTCTTCTCCAGGCTGAACAAGCCCAACTCTCCCAGCCTGGCCTCCTAGGAGAGGTGCTCCAGCCCTTGGATCATTTTAGTAGCCCTCATCCGGACCCGCTCCAACAGTTCCATGCAGCTTCTGGAAGCTGTTTACCCCAAGATTTAAAAAAACTATTTTCCAGTTTTAATTTTGTTTCTCATTAAATGTGTAGTGCTTTGCTGCAGTATATGGATAAAATATTTCAGCAAAAGCTACAGAATTTTACTCTACTTGCTACACACCTTCATTGCAGCAGTTTCACTTGGCCTGGGCATCATTAATTTTTGATCCATTTTACTAAAATTGCTGTACTGGTTTGGGCTGGGTTGGAGTTCATTTTCTTCATAGCAGCCTGCATGGGTTTGGATTTGCGACCAAAATAGCGTTGATAACATGAGGATTTTTTCACTAGTGCTGCAAAGTGCTGAGGCTTTGCTGTTTCTCGCCCTGCCCTGCCAGTGAGTTGGCTTCGGGTGCCCAAGAAGCCAGGAGGGGGAAGCAACTGGAGCGGCTGACCCCAGCTGACCAAAGGGCTGTTCCATACCCTACAGCAGGCTGCTCAGCATGTAAAGCTGGAGTAAAGGAGGAGGAAGGGGGGGACATTCGGAGTTACGGCATTTGAATTCCCAAGCCACCGTTACGCATGATGGAGCCCTGCTTTCCTGGGGATGAGTGAGCACCCGCCTGCCCATGGGAAGCTGTGAATGAATTCCTTGCTTTGCTTTGCTTCCGTGCACAGCTTTTACTTTTCCTATTAAACTGTCTTTGTCTCAACCCATGCATTTTCTCACTTTTACCCTTCCCATTCTCTCCCCCATCCCACCGGGGAACGAGTGGGCGGCTGGGTGGGGCTGAGCTGCCTACCAGGGTTAACCCCCAACAACTGGGCAAAGAGCAGTTCTGTTTTCTGTATCTCCTCTGGAGGTTGGAGGGGAAGCTATTAATTTCTGTAAAGTCTTCCTTTTAATTTGGCATGATGTATTTTACTCTCTAATGTGAGGGAAGTTCCCTGATGATCTGCTCATTCTGTGCTGTGTGATATCTCTGTTTCCTTTGCAACCTGTGGCAGATGTACTTTTAATAATTCAAACGTTCCTGAGTGTTATACACATTTGTTATATCTAAATTCCTCCCCAACCAAATTTAAGTCTCCATTGAGACGAATCTTAGTGTGCTTGCTTCCACAAAAAAATACCAAACCTTCCTATGCATTTCTGTAGACATTGTCTACACTGAAATCTCTCGGGAGATTTAGTTTTACACTGATTTATTTTCTTCCCATTTGTCTGGGGAAAGACTTGAAAGCAAGATGAGAGACCTCTTGGTACGAAGGCACGTGGGTGGTTGAGGTGTAGGTGTATTTGTGTGCCATGCAAACGATAGATGACAAATGTGGCATCAAGCGCGCCTGAAGCAAGTATTTGACGGGGGAAGCATTTAGTGGCAAACTGCATCAGCAGTCTTTAATCATAGCTAGACTACTTCTGTCTTCTAGTGCTAACTCCAGGCTCTGATCTTTAAGACCAGTAAGAGTTTGATGTCCCTCTACATGAGATATCCTTTCTCTGTCCGTGACCTCCAAATTTGCCATTCTCTCGGAGAAATGCTCTTGGTATTTTGAAGCTTGCACAAAGGAACTAAGGGCAGTGCCAGCTAAAGTGTGTTCCTTTAATACACTGAACATTGCTCAGTATAGATCTAAGGCAAGGGGCGCCTGGATGACGCTCTTAGTCATACGGTTTAGTTTTAGGTAGTCCTGCAAGTAACAAGGAGTTGGACTCAATGATCTTTATAGGTCCCTTCCAACGTGAGATATTCTACGATTCTAAGTAGACCGAGCACAGCCATCTCCAGCAAGGGCTATGAAAATGGAAATTATTTTCTTCAATAACTGAAGACAAGGAATTTTGCTGGTAAAGCAACAATATAGTAATAGTACCTTTGCTTCTGCTTACCTTGGTATTATTACCAAACTATGAAAAAGTAAATCATAGAATCCTCGAATCCTAGGTTGGAAGGGACCTCAAGGATAATCTGGTCCAACCTTTCTAGGTAAGAGCACAGTCTAGACAAGATGGACACAGCTGAGTCTTAAAAGTGTCCAATGTGGTGAAGTCAACCACTTCCCTGGGGGGATTATTCCCAAGGACAGATTCCAATTGGACATGAGAGAGAAATTTTTCACAACACGCATCTACTGTGGTCAGCTTTGTAAGCTTGGTACTATACTTGCAATGCTTGGTAATAGATCACGTCTATCGGGGGTCACTTCCTAAAGGCTGTGAAAAAAAAAAAAAAAAAAAATTCGACTGGTTAATATGTTAAAGGATAAATGTCCAAGGTTACATTTACTCCTAACAGTGACTTGCTTTAAGATTTGACAGAGGGAAAAGTATAGAGTGGTAACAAGGGAAATTCAGGTATTTGCATCCCTCTAACGAGGGGATCCCTATTAGATACTGCAGCTGAATACAGATACAGAAAGTCCTCTGGTACAATGGGCAATGCCTGCTTGGTCCCCCTACATGGATAACTGATATTTTGGTTGTCAACACATCTTTTTTCTTCTGTGACTGTTGGGTTTTTTTCTAGTTTCCTCTTCTCAGGTGCTTTAATATATATTAATACATAACCACGTGAGATTTTTAAAAGACCCTTTCAAATTTAAATTTCTCCTTCTTAAGCTAGAGGTAATCTTGAGGTGAGTTGATAAATTAGGTGAAGTACACTGAAAGTTTCATGATGGTAGTGAAAACCTGGCCCTACTGAGATCACAGGAAAGTTCCCCGGGACCAGGGACTGCACCCAAGATCCTCTCTGGATATTTTTTGATGCCATTTAATAACCGTACAATGTTTGTTGTTATTTTATATTTTTAAATTCCTTACATCATCGGGAATGAAGGATCAGCTTTATTGTCTTGGGATAAATTGGCTTACAAGTTAAGGTGTAAATGTTTGGGTTTTTTAAAAATATATGTATATATACCCTTAGTGTGTGCTATAAATGCTCGAGTGCTGGAGCATTTAGTGTTCAAATGTCACAGGTTACCTGGAATGGCCTGCTGACGTAGCTGGCAGGTTTGACGTTGAAAAAGGCACCTGAATTCTCCGTTGTGTTGGTGGCTTCTTTACCCCAGCAAATCTCTTACAGAAGGCAGGGCTTACACTACTTGTGGTGTGGAAATGAAACTCTTACTGTACATCACTGTGAACATTCCCTAAAGCCAGCATCAGAGCTGCTGCCATATCTTTATCTTTGAACATAATATGAGTCAAACTAAAAAAGCTACTTTATTTTCAGAACCTTTTAGTTAAATCAGTGGCAGGAGGTTGATTGTTTTAAAGCAGTAACAAGGAGAATTTCTTCCCTCTTCTGTTCCCCGTCCCTTGAAATGGGTGATGGGTACTTTCTGGAACTCTGGTTCCTTTAAGATACCTCCATCTAGATGTTTAACTAGCAGCCAGCTGCCTTTGCAGTAATCTCGTCCCTGGTATGCCAGAATGTAAGTGGTCATTTGAGATACATGGCATGTTGACCTCGAATCACCAGAGACACATTTCTCCAGTTGAAGGCAACTGTTACTTGCTTGAAAGAGGGAGAGCTTTGGCTGTTGAGTCTATCTTATATGGTGGTAGGAGCTGTAGGGTTTCTGCTGGGAAGGTGTGACAGCTATAGTTTCACAAATGAATTGGGAGATTCTGTTTTATCAAATGAAAATCAGAAAAAAAAAACCCAAAAAAACCCCAACATTTTCGTAATTGGAGAAGGCGGCATTTGAAGAGTCAGATTCCCTTATTTGTCCTTGATCCTGTTGTTGAGACAGTTGACCACGGCTGGGTAATACTCCCAGTGTCTTATTCCTTGCCATTCTTCACAATACAAACCAGAAAATACTGGGTTTGGAACTTGCTGGCTAATACTGGAGGGCTCATACTGGGTTTTAAGCTGGAGATGAGAGTACTGAAGGAAGACATGTTAAGGCACTTCCTTCTCCTCTCGTGTGCGTTTCTTGGTGCACATCGTATGTTTTCAAAGTTTTGTGCCTGCAGTTGTTTGGCTGAGCAATCGTCAGCTTATTTGAGCCACTAAGCTTCCAAGCCAGGCAAGCAGGCAGCCAAATACCTTGTACTTGTAAAGTATTTCTTCTCGTGTGATTTAACCACCAGAGAAGAGGGTCCCTTTGCTAACACATCTTCCTGATTAATAAAGAGAAACAGTATGGACTAATACAGGCTTTCTGATTAAATAGAACAAATGCTAATTAGAGATGAACAGCCTCTTTGTGGAAAGGAAGAGTTATTTGTTACTTGGGATAATTGCTGTAAATCAGCACTTTCAAGTACCTGAGAAAGCTGCTGACATTGTGTGAATAGCCTAAAATAACTGTCAGGAGTCTTCTAGCACGTGGAAGATGCTGGAAGAGAAATCTTGCATATCAGTAGATAAACTCTGATTGTATTCTGGCGTTGATTTGGGGCAGGGCTGGGAAGGAGCACTCATGTCCTAATCTGTTTGTCATAAGGAAAGTAAACAAAAGGAAAATTATTTTCCCTTATTTCCTAGAAACTTGACAGCTGCCCGCACGCCTGTCTCTCCCTCTTGCCCACTGTGTGATTGAAATGCAGCTGTGGAAAACCACAATCTTTTGGTTGCAAGATGCTTTCACGTCATAGGTGTCTTCTGTCCTGTGTCTGACTACCATAGGGAGATAGTATCCAGAAGTTCTGGAGCACTTTTTCCTCATTCCCCCCTCTCCCAACTGCACTCCCAAAGGTGTATCCTGCTTCCTTTGCTTATCAAGGAATTGTTGATCTCATGTTTTTCCTTTGTTAGGCTAAGATGGGGCTTCTTTAAGATTACTGTGATTTTGTCTCCAGTTCATGATTACTGTGATTTTGTGTCCAGTTCATGATTTTGTGTCCAGTTCTGGGCTCCCCAGTTTCAAGAAAGATGAGGAACTCCTAGAGAAAGTCCAGAGGAGAGCAACAAGGATGATAAGAGGACTGGAGCATCTCCCCTATGAGGAAAGGCTGAGGGAGCTGGGCTTGTTCAGCTTGTAGAAGAGAAGACTGAGAGGAGTTCTCATCACCACATACAAATATCTTAAGGATGGAAGTCAAGAGGATGGAGCCAGACTCTTCTCAGTGGTCCCCAGTGACAGGATAAGGGGCAATGGGCACAAACTGAAACATAAGAGGTTCCAGTTGAATATGAGGAAGAACTT
>BOSO01020293.1:10330-48560 GCA_018403395.1 Gorsachius goisagi | reverse complement strand
CTCGGCAGGGCTGCTCTCAATCCCTTCATCCCCAAGTCCCTTTTGGCAGGGCTGCTCTCAATCCCTTCATCCCCCAGCCTGTATTGATACTGGGGGTTACCCCGACCCAGGTGCATGACCTTGCACTTGGCCTTGTTGAACCTCATGCTCCGGTTCTCTCCCAGTACAGAAAGAGCAGGACTTCTTTCCAGCAGCTTCCAAAGGTGAGGACTTGTCCTTTCCTCCAACTGAAGAGATGGGGTTGAATTTCAGCACTGGTCATCAAAAGGTCTTTTTATGTGAAGTGGAGACTACTCTGAAGGGAAACGGGAGTGGGAAAAGTGCGGCTCTGTAGCCTCTCAGCCCCCTCCCCACCAGTGCCGCAGAAGAGGACAGAGCCCTTCCTCTTGCTCCCAGAGGACTGGGACAGGAAAAAACCTCTCAGAAACTCTGATCTGTGCTTTTCAGGTGGTCTGCTTTATGCTGGGTGGCTTAAATTCTTTGCTATAAACAGTAAAGGAAAAAGGATTTCAAACAGCTACTGAGGTATCGAGCTTCTATTTCTTCTCTGCCATCAACTTGCCAATCACCTTTGTTAATTATAATTTTGGCTGGAGTTTCAAGTAAGATCGAGACTACAGGCAACTCTTTTCCAGAGTCCATTCCCTCCCCATGCCACCTTCTTACCAAGCCATGCCCTTTAGAGAATAAATGCAGAGGTTTTCAATAGAGAAGGGAAAGAATGAGGCTACAACTCTCTGTAAGCATCAGGAATATTTTGTAATTCCTGTGTAGCTTTAAAATGGCAGGAAAAAGAGAGTGCAAGAAGATAATTTAGAAAATCGGCTAGCTATCCTGCAAACACCTCATAAGGCTGCCTAGCTAACATGCACTGGAAGAGATAATCTACAGCATATGCCAGAATTTCCTAATCTCAGTCTGGTTCCACAATATTAGTCCTATTTATAGACTGCAAAATGAGAATAGATCAGAGTGATTGTTTAGTCTGATATTCAGTGTAAGAGAGACTTTAACATTCCCCTACATTAATTCTTGATCCAAGTCCAAGACTCAATTTAGCTAGTCCATTAGTTTTCAACCTTTTACAATTTGCATACCCTTAAACTTTCCAATAGGTTTGAAGATGCTGTATGGGGATTTCAGGTCTGCTGACAATCAACTTGTGCTTCTTAGTTACCTTTCTTAGATCCCTTCAGAGTGACCCCTGGACCACCGGGTGTTCACAAACACATGACAAAGCACATATGCCTTTCAAAAAGCATCCAGTCTTAATTTTAAACAAATGTTTAAAGTGAGGAAGAAGGAGTCCCCCCCAATGCCGAGTAAAAGATTAACCTCATGGATCAAAGCTCACCATTTCTCACCTGAATTTCTCTGGTTTCAGCTTCCAGGCAGTGGACGCTGTGTCTGTTTGCCAGAGAGGCTGAAAAGCCCTCCATTACCGTGCTCCTTTCCTGATGTGGACTCTCGGAGAGCGATTGCGTTGCCCTTTCGCCTTCCCTCTGAGAAGTTAAATGGATTAAGCTTCCTCCAGCCACACTACGGGGTATATTTCCCCACCCATTAATCATTCCCCATTATAATGTAAACAAAACCAAAAGGTATTAAAGACATTCTTTGTATTTCTCTGTTCATACTTATGTTACTGCCAGGTTTAAAAGACAATTTTATCTAACTAAGTTATAGATCATTAAGCTGAAAAAAAGTTTGCCCGTTACTGCTGTTTTACCATCTTGCCCCATCTTGTCTCATTAGCAGGAACTGATTGAGCATGAAGGTGTTCTCTGGCTGTCAGTAGATAAAGTAGGTGCTCTTGGCTTTCATCTGTTCTGAATTCTCCTTGTCTCATTATCTTCACAAGGTCAGATTCTTTGACACTGGGACTGCTTGCTTAGCACTCCATTCTGGTAATTACTTGCCTGGCAACCTTAACCATAAGTAGATTGCATGTATATGGCAGCAATGAAAGTATCAGCATACAGGCCAACAGCCATATATCCATATAACACAAATACCATTAGAAATGTGTTCATTCTACTGATGTAATTGCTATGCTTCTGTATTATCGTACTGCTGCAAGCACAACGTACACATTAAAATGCACGGTTTATATTACAGCACTGAAACTGAGGTTGCAATTCAGCTCTCTCTTAGGGCCAATCCCATAGCCTTTTTTTTTTTTTTTTTTCCCCCCCCACAAAACTCATGAATGGTTTATTTGGAAAAGCTAAGCTGCACTTCCCTGAATCTTCTTTTACCCCATGTTACAAAGACATACTCAATTCCTGAAATTATGAAGTTGGTAGAAGAGTTTGGGAAATTCTGGAGGGTGACATCCGTTGCTATTGCAAAGGCTATCCGCAAATCAGTACACAGTCTTCTGCAAAATAAACACTTCCCCTTCTACCTATTTATTGCGAGAAAGCAAAAACTGCAGCCTATGATGGATGCCTCACACAGCTCTTCTTTTTTCCCATTTCACATTCACAAAATTACTTCCTCTATGACAAATCTTATCTACACAGTTCAACAACAATAGTCAAATTGTATTTGAGTCACTTACTTCTGCAAAGTTGTAACAGTAATATATATGTTGTTTATGCTCCAAGAAAATCCATGAAAAGGATAAAAATGTGAATGCCTCACATTTTGGCAGAATGCCTAAACAAAAATACCTTCATACCACCGCCATTTAAACTCATTTATACCAGATTTAAACATGCTTCTTCTGCTAATGCAGTTCATCCCCTGATCACCTCATTCTTCTTAATGTGTCAGCAATATTCAGATTTATGACAAAGCTTTCAAATCACCTATTCAATGTGATTTCAAAGGTGGTGGAGTATCTAAACAAAAATCTGTCCATGAGGCACCGGCGGTAGGTATCACGTTGCACTTGCACTATGCAATTTATTGACAGTAGTCACATCATCCACATTTCACAGATGGAAAAACTGATACCCTGAGAAATTAGATGAGTTGGCACTAATTGTACAGCAAGTCAGAAATAAAAATTAGATCTGCTGCCTCCTAGTTGCATAATCTAATCAGTCTGCCTTGTTTTATTTTAACCCCTCTAACAGCCACAACCCCACGCTCAGATACAAGCCCACATACCTATCTTTTCCATCAGGAAGACCTCGGTTTGCTTCCTATCCTCTCCATGGCTCACAGCCCTGCCTCCAGGCTCAGAGCATTTCCTACCACCCTCTTCCCTGCTCACCACCTGCAGTCACAGAAAATCCATCCTCAGCAGCTGTCTACAGTAATGGGGACCTTTCCCCAAACAGAAGTCATGCCCTTTTTCCATTCAAATCAAAAGCCCATTTAAAGGCAGCTGAGGACACCGTCCCAAATTACCCCAGAGAAATCCAGGCTTCCTCCCTTGTGGCCCTTCAGCTGCATCAACACTTTCTAAATGAGTCTCTGCTTTATTTACCAGTACAGAGGTACCTATAGGAGCTGAGTCTCTTGGTTCTCAATCTACAGGCTGTAGCTTTTTGTCATACCTCTATCTTTCTGCCTGGAAACCTCTCCCAATTCACTTTAGCACGGTGAAGATCAGGATCAGCCTTAGCACCTGAAGCCCCAGTTGCATTTTGGCAGAACAACCTTCTTACCAGCTGCAGGGGGTAAGGGACATACACTGGAACATGGTCTGTCTAGGGACAGCATGTGTCCCTGTCTAGGGACATCCCCACTGTCTGGTCCACCCTTTAATGCCTTTTACTGGATGCACTGATGCTGCAGAGCACAGGGTGCATATCTGTGACACAGAATGCTGTCTTGGACTTAAAATATATAAGTGTCCATTACATATTCACGGAGACATATTTAAGGACATTTTTCACCTTGTGCCTTTTTGTGCAGCTTTTAATATCTAAATAAGGAGGCTTGAATTTCATCAGTTAGAGAAGTATTTACTATTATCATCATCACTCAATACTAAAAAGATAAAAATTCTTATACAGGAATGTTTGGCAAACAAGTGACTTGTGGCAGGGGAAAACTGCCTGTCTTTCATTTCACTGGGAAAATCAGATCCTTGCGTTCACTGATAGGTTTCACTGAGTGCAGAAGCCTCAGTCCACTGGTTGGTTGAAGATGGCCAAAAAGCCAGAGCATTAGCACTGGGTCCCAGGCATTTGCTCAGCTCTCACAGTATATCGTTTACAGAAGCTGATAAACAAGCAATGAAAAGAAAGCCAAGTTTCTCTTGGCTCCAAAAGTGACCTCCATGGTACAGCTGATGGGGTGCAACATGTTCACAGTCTCCTGGCAGGTGATCCACCTTCCACTCTGCTCTTTCCCATGGATCCTGGGGACCTTGTTTCCTTCTGTACTCCTCCTCCTTTGGAGACTAACTAGTTTCAAGCCGCCTTCTACCCCACATCCTTCAATTCTTAGTCCTTAACAGTCGGGAAGGAGTTTCAGTCTTGCTCATGGCGGATTATCACCTACCCTCTCCTGCCTTGGAAAGCTGGTGTCTTTGGCATGTGTTTTTTGGGTTTTTTTTGCCACTGGGTAAACAAAGTCAGCTAGTTAGTGCTTGGCAGTGCCTTAGGCAGTCTGTTATCACAGGTTTCCCATCAGTCTAGACAGCAGCCAAGTCTCAGTGTGAAGTTTTTTTCTCATTCTGAACTTTATCAAAATATATACCTTGCTGACATATGACAGCCACAAGAGAGACCAATGCATCTAGTGCTTCACTGAGACTATGTGGGATGGTCACCCTTAAGGAGACCCAAAGGCTGAGATTAGGAACCAGGATGTAACCAGAACATATTAAAAAATCAGTGAGTGACTTATATTAGGAAGAGGAATTTGTCAGGGACAAAAAGAGAGGAACTCAGGGAGACAGCCAAAGAAGGATGCTTTTGTAGTTGCAGTTTGGTGGAAGAGCAGTCATGAAAAAAACAAGGAAAGATTTACAGTAAATGACGTCAGAAAATGAAAAAAAATAATGGTTCAGAATCTTAGGTGCTGAAAACAAACTGAAACCTTGAGATTTCAGACTGTTTGGGTGTAAAAAAGCATAGGAAGCAATATCCCATGAAATGGACCCCATACCTCAAGCAGGATGTTTTACCAGCTTTCCAGAACCTCTTTCACAAACATCAGGGTGTAGGATTGTGCTCTGCAACTTTCCAGCCTGCACCCACTGCCTTCCTTAAAAAATGGGCAGAATAATGAAAATACTTATCCTGATGAAAAAAATTCAGAATCTCCATGATCACTTAAGAGTATATTTAAATGGCAATTATCTCTTCTAAATTGCTGAGGTTTCATGTTTCCTTCATTACAGAACATAGAATAGAATAATGGAATCATGGAATCAAAGAATGGTTTGGGTCAGAAGAGACCTTTAGAGGTCAACTAGTCCAACCCCCCTGCCATCGACAGGGATCTTTTGCTAGATCAGGTTACTCAAAGCCCTGTCCAACCTGACCTTGAACATGACCAATGCTGGGGCATCCACCCCATTCCAGTGTCTCGCCACCCTCACCATAAAAAAAATTTCTTCCTTATGTCCAATCTAAATCTACCCTCTTTCTGTTTAAAATTGTTGCCCCTTGTCCTATAACTACAGGTCCTGATAAAAAGTCTTTCTCCATCCTTTGTATAAGTCCTCATTAAGTACTGAAAGGTTGCCATAAAGTCTCCCCAGAGCCTTCTTTTCTCCAGGTTGAACAACCCCAGCTCTCTCAGCCTTTCTTCATAGGAGAGGTGTTCTATCCCTCTGATCATTTTTGTGGCCCTCCTCTGGACCCACTCCAACAGGTCCGTGTCTTTCTTATACTGGGGACTCCAGAGCTGGATGCAGTGCTTCAGGAGGGGTCTCACCAGAGTGGAGCTGAGGGGCAGAATCACCTCCCTCGACCTGCTGTCCGCACTTCTTTTTATGCAGCCTAGGATGTAATTGGCTTTCTGGGCTGCAAGAGCACATTGTCTGCTCATATCTAATTTTTCTTCTACCAATGTCCCCAAGTCCTTCTCTGCAGGGCTGCTCTCAATGTCTTCATTCCCCATCCTGTATTGATATTGGGGATTGTCCCAGCCCAGGTGCAAGATCTTGCACTTGTCCTTGTTGAACTTCATGAGGTTTACAAGGGCCTATTCTTCCAGCCTGTCAAGGTCCCTCTGGATGGCTTCTTTTCCCTCAAGCATATCAACTTTACAACTCAGCTTGGTGTTTTCAACAAACTTGCTGAGGGTACACTTTGACCCCACAGTCTATGTTATCAATAGTTATTTAACAGTATTTGTCCCAGTATGGACCCCTGAAGCACACCACTTGTAACTGATCTCCATTTGGACACTGAGCCATTGACCATAACTCTTTGGACATGGCCATCCAGCCAATTCCTTATCCATCTAATGGTCTGTCCACTAAACCTGTTACTCTTGAATTTAGCAACAAATATGTTTTATGGAACCGTGTCAAAGGCCTTACAGAAGTCAAGATGTTCATATTTAATTCAGAGCTGTGCAAGATTCCCTGCTGAAAGCTAACAGGGTAACAAAATCTGGTACTTTCTGCCTCTCTGTTGTTTTAGCCCAGGCCCTGTTTCGATGCTTTTCCTGAATAACAATCCCTGCAGCAGTACTGCTCTCCGCTCACTTCGTGAAGTTCATAGTGTCTCTCCAAACACACACACTTTACAGATTGAGAAATGATAAACAAATCCAAGGAACAAGTACAGTCTGACAATAACATCAACACAGCTTTCCCCTCATGTCTTAACCCAGTTTTAGGAAAGACAATAACCAAGCCCATGCTCTAGTCCAGCTCCTATTTCCAAGGCAGGCCAAAAAAAAAGAAGCTAGCTAAGATGTAGATATGCATCCATCAGCAAGAAATAGAATATCAACAACTGAGGTCTTTGATCCCAAGAAAAATTATGGTTTTCACCTTTATGGGTTTTGAATTAGTTCACACTAAAATTATTGTCACAGACAATGGAGTCACAGATTTACAGAGGAAGAAATATGTGATTAGGCCTCATGGTGGGGAGTTTATACCTCCTGAGCTCACTGATTAGCCTTTGTCTCCCATTCCCGTTTGGGAAGTTGGGATCATTCATATTTGTAGTGCAGTGCTGAGCTTGAATGGCTCATTGGACATTCAAGGAGAGGGAGACAAGTGCTGATGAACATCAGTGCTGTAATCCTAAATACCATCACAAGCTTTTCTATAAGAAAAATCTCTATGATCAAATCGAGGGGGGGTTTTCCTGATCTGAAATGAAAACTGTGAGGGATGCTGTGAGGATTACAGTGAGGGAAAATTGTAAATACAATTCATTTCAGAAAATGAATATTATATTTCAGTCAGATCTTTTTCTTTGAGATAAAGGAATAATACTCTTTCATCAGCTGAACTCTTGGCTATTTCTAGGAAAGTTAAACAACCCAATGAGTTCTTCAGTGTCCAAGTCATACCCAACCCCAAACCAGAGAGTATTAAGAACTGCTTTCAGATCCTCTTCACTGCATCACAGAAAGGCTAGAGCTGCGAAGACCAAGATTTGCTCTCAGTCCAGTGACAGAAACACCAGAATCCCTGAAGCCCTGGCTTACGTGAAAATTGTGTCCCAGAATCCTGATGCAGAGACAAGACGTGAGCCCTGTTTAGAGGTACAGATCCCGGGATCTCTCAGTGCTATGCTTGCTGCCTTACCAGCTGCAGAGAGGTTAGGTGACTGGGCTGCTCTAATGTTGCAAACCTTGGAAGCCCTGGGCTTGTCAACTCCATGGTAATCTGAGCAGTAAGGCTGCCCCAAAAATTCAGTTCCTGGGAAGCCCAGGCTTCCACACAGTCTGAGCAAAAAACACTGACATAACCAAAAGCAAACTGTTTCCATGAAATGCTCCATGGAGGTGGGATTTTCCAGCAAAATCTTGTTATAGATGGAAATCCGCAGCCAGCTCTGCTCTGGAACTGCTGAAGTCAGTGGGATTTCTGCAACACTCTCAATATAACGTTGAGTTCAGTGGAAGTTTGTCTCAATAAAAATTAAGTGTATACAAAGAGAGAGATCGTATTAGCCTTATTCATAGTGGCTAAAACTTTGATTCTGTGAAGAGTATCCACATTAGCTTTGTGCACCACCAAAGTCCCACCTAGGACGCTTTGTCAGATCTAAGTGATGCATGAGTCCTCAGGTGGCACTCTGCACAAGGGTCAGTTCATCCCACATAATATTGATGAAGTGTGGCCCTGTATCCCTAAGTTTAACCTAGAACTGCAGATCCAGCTATCTCAGCACATTCCTTAGATGCTGCCTCTGCAGCATGTTAAGAGTTTCCCACCAGTATTAAAACCATTGACCCAGCCCAGGTTGTTTTATTTCCTCATTTACCCAGGGAGAAAGACTCTGATATTTTTTTATTTTTTGTGAAGGACAATGTATGACAAGACTTACTGGGTCTTCTTCAATGTAAATGGGCAATAATTCTTAAGGTCAAACAAGTACAAATTCTCAGGAATGAATAATTAATAGGGATATACAAAATGTCAGAACTCAAGTTTCTAGGATTTGCTAAAACACAGATAAATTGGAATCTGACAAAAACAAATTGTGTTTAATAACCCTTAAAGACGTGATCCCTGAAGCATCCTGCAGCACTCAAGTCTCCCCTTGCCCAACTTCTTTCATCTTCATTTACACCAGACAAAGACTAGTGAAAATAATGTTTGAACTTTAATTAATAAAATCAGTTATGAAATCACTTACTTTATCACACATTAAGTGCTTTTCCCCACTCTTGCTTTTTTTATCCTTCCTGACTATTTTTAGTGACTGCAGTTTCTAGCTGCACAGAACCACTCCCTGCCAAAGTAGCCCAGTGCCACAGGGGTGGTGCCTTGCAGGCACAAAAAGAAGCGCAGCTTTTGCCCTCCGCTCTCCAAGGTGATGCCAAACCTTGTGACTGTAGATGACACAACACTGAGGCCCAGCTACCAAGCTAGGGACGTGAGATAATATATAGGCTCTCACTAGTTCAGCCAGGTGGATCATAGTTGACTCAGAGCAAGGACAGAGTGGGGTCACGTATAGATAGACCTTATGGGGGGAGTCACAAACCACTATATAACTCTTGGTTTATGCCTTTTATGTCCATCTTTAAACCTGTGATGTCAGTCTGACATTGACATCAGTCCACCTTTATCATCAGTCCATTAAAACTGAACTACTTCTGAACTAAGTCAATGCTGAATTAGTCTCACTGAAAGTGCAGAATCAGGTCACCTACTAATAATGAAACAAAGGGAGAACATTAAATTGTTGCTATTTATTCCACATTGGCCTTCTGGAGACTTCATGTCAGATTTATAGATCAATTCTTCAACTTAGAGCTCTAAAACCAGAAGATCCCATGGAATTGCACAGTTGCAGGCAGTGGGCAGTCAGTCTGGATATGTCCAAAGTGAAACCAAGAAATAATGAGGCAGGACTGTTCAGAAGAGGACCCACACATGTGAAGTCCTCTGCTTTCAGGAGGACAAAAAAACCCCACACCACAAGGGTGTCAGTCAAGTGCTGCAAGAAATGTTTTGAGTTTTCAATTACTCTTCAGTGTGTGCAGTTACCCTGGCAGTGCATTTAGGCACCTCAGTTGTACACCTAGCGTTCAAGGAAAAGATGGTTTTTCATGAACATCACTTAGCATATGCATGGGAAATATTTGCAGTACCCATCAGTATTAACAAAAAGAATGAATAATTACCTCAACGCAGAATCATCTGGAATATAGAAATGTGCAGAACATTCAGAATATCTGAATTCTAACATGTTTCTCAGCACATGACATTGTTAGTTCATTAGCTGGGCAAATTCTACAGAATTTGTCCCCTATTTTTATTGAAGTGGCATAAGTGACTGAGAGGATTCAAGCAGCACCCTGGGTACCAAAATCTCCTCTTGCTGTGTAGGGACACAGTTGGTCAGCCAAACAGCCCGCCAGCCGGTTGATCCCATATACAACCTATTTATATATAAAGACAGGAGCAACCTTAGACCTTGAACTGCAAAACTGGAGGCTCTCAGGCAGAAAGCTCAATGAAATCCTTGGAGACTGAACAAGGCATGGAGCAGTAGCTGCTGGTACTCGCTGTCCAATGCCCCACTTCCACAATGTGGACAACAATTGCCCACAAAAATGTCCCCAGCACAATTTATTTCAGTTCAAAGATTAACTAAAAGTTGAGGAGAAAAATAAAGAGGGAGTGAGAGGTGAGGTTGGTGGGCAAAGTATTAACTCCTGAGGAGAACATGCTTAAGAGACACAGCGCTTCCCCATCAGGCTCTCTCAGGCAGCGTCTATACTAATAAATAAAGCAAATCTCATGCCTGTGGTCACTCACCATGTCAGCACACTCCCTGGAGCAGTTTTGGTCTGTGCCAAGCCTCATCAGCCCGCGTTGCCCAGGTATGGCTCAGAGCACAGCCCAGGCCAGGGCACATGCCCAGATGGTGGGTTGGGTAAAGCCACCCCCTGCTTCAAGGAGGTCAAGAGTCTAGGCATGTGGAAGTGCATGTAGCGTGTCACTTGGCCTCACTGCCAGAAGCCTGTCCTGGATAATTTTTCAGTAGTAGCAAAGGTATGGCTTAGTCAAGCTTTTGCCAGAAGATGGGAGTTTTTTCCACATCCTCCTGTTTGCCTTTGCGTGTCAGATTGGCATCAGCTCCCATGCTCTGCAGAGGCTGTGTGTGCAGTGACAGGTCAGCTGCACCCCTCAGAGACCTCTCCGTACCTAAGCCGGAGCCCCAGCAGCATCTTTATCCTCAGGGTGCAACAGAGAGTTCTAGAAATTTCTCATTAGCTCTTCTCATATAGGTGAGACTTTAGACCATGTATTTCACGTTTAGCAGTTTCACATTTTTGAAGCAAGAAATTCTTCTCCCTTTTCTTATTCAAGTGCTAGTTTCATACCTTCTACACTTCTGATAGAAAACAAGGGATACAGTATGTCCTCTTTTTCTGGTCATTCAAAATTATATAGAAACTTGTGCTCCATATTTGATATAAATAAATAAGACAACTTGCATTATAGATGACTGCATTTTATTGGTTTTTAGCTAACTCAGGTAAATGTTTTTCTGTGTTGTACACTTGATTCATTGTCTTGACATTGAGATAAAGGAAACAAACATCCTGGAATAACACAACAGTAAACTTTTTCCATGCTGATTCCGGTCAATGCTCTTTGATGCAGTTACACTGGTCAGAGATCTTGCAAGGCTGCTAAATTTTAGATAGGGATAAAACTTCCTTTCCAGATGTGTGTGTAATATAAAGAAACAGACTAAATTTAACTTCACCAAGTGACAAAAAGTCTAAAGAAAAATAATTATTACCCCCCAGAATTATTTCTTTTAACTATTTATGAGTCTGGATATTGTTACTTCTATAAACACCCAGTCCCAGTGAAGTTCCTAGTCTCAACAACATCCCATGACGAGGAATTCTACCATCTGTTACCTTTTATTACTATTGAACATTTCACCTCTCAGATCCACAGAACAGACCCTGATTTCTAAATCCATCTTTACCTTTCTAAACTGATTGTCACCACATTTATGATGGAAACTGCCACCCCAAAGGCAGTTGTGTTTTATGTGCACTCTCCCAAGTTATATGAAGGTTTAAAGAATGCTTAAAGATGCAGAATATGGGATGAGTCTGGGATTTGAACCTTGCTCAGCCTGAGCCATGGGCTGACAATCTGTTTAGGGATTAGCCAATTTCCAGTTTAGCGGCTGGGCTAGTCCTAATCACCGCCAGCCATGCCCAGGGGACATTAGCATTTCCAAGGCAGAGGCAACCCTGGCCTCCTGAGAGGAAGCTCAGCACTCCTCCCTGGTCGAGCTAAGGATTAGGAAACCCTAGGGGAAGAGCAAGAGAAATTTGAATCTGAATGGGACCCCACGGAAGCCCCAAGGAGGGGTTAGCATCTGAAACCAAGCTTACTTTCCCAAGTCAGAGCTCTTCTTTCCCAAGCCAGGGCTCTTTCTATGTTACCTGGAGGCAGAGGTATGCACACTAGCATACAGGTTAAGGAAAGCACCCACAGTTTTAATGATGAAGAGAGAGATGGAGAAAGGTCTTTAGTAACTGACCCTGCAGACTAAATGTTACTTGCTTTGCTTCTTCTCACCTGTGACTTTACAATGTGCTGTTACATACTTTTATTTCAGTTTTTGCAAACCTTTTAACCCCACTTGATTTTCAGCATAGCTAGCAAAGCACCAAGTGATCCTACAGAAGTAGCAAACCTTAAAACCAAGTTAAAATCCTCTCTAAGTCCAGTTTATTTATTTTAAGTAAATATTGTAACAGAAAACACGTCTGCTTAGTTATTTAAAGCCCTCTGAGAGCTGGAAATGCCTGCTTCTTTATGGAAGAATTGTCTTCTGATCACTAGCAGCAGCCTGGAAAGCTTCCAGACAGTAGCAAGAGTTAGTGAGGAGGAAACATGTTCTAAGAATGGGCCACAGATGTGAACACTCACTCCCCCACTTTGGTGTGCTGATCAATTAAAGGTAGTTAACAGTTTCCTGACTGCTGTTGTCTTGAACATCTGCAGACCACAAATGCAGCTGCTTCCTATCTTCTCCTTCCCTCAGAACAACCAAGCTGCTGCCACCACCTCAAACAAAGATCGGTCATCAAAATGGGTATAGCATTAACCACCTTAGTCTGAACAGAGTTGTTAGGATTCAGTAACCTGTGTGTTGAAAAGGTATTTGCCAAAAGCAGCTTTTAAATGGAATGTTTTGACATTCACATTTTACGTTGAAGTCACTCATTCGCCGTTGATATACTAAACCAGAAGGAACATCATCACCTGCAAAGGTGCAAGCAGGGAGGTGACCCAGGAGCGTTGCGCTTTTGGGAGGCGAGGCCACCGCACCGCTTTTTAAGGCCCTATTGGAACTAAATTATCAGTAAGTAGAGGAGCATCTGAGTCACGCAGACAGTTTTCACAGTTGCTGGAAGGCATTATATTACTGCCGCCTGTCTTTGTAGTAATGTCAGTTCTGCGTGTAAAGCGGGTAGCGAGAGATCTGTTCCCTGGCTCAAAGCGCGTACAATGCAATACCATATGCTCCCATCAGAAGGAACCGTGGGTGCTCACAACCAGTCAAGATCAATCTCTCAATTAGGCAGATCACAGGGTTCAAACACAAAGGAGAAGTGGTAACTCCCCGTGATGCACTTATTCTCTTCACCGTGTTGTTTCTGTGCTGGATTATTGCTGAAAGGCTTTTTTTTTTGGGGGGGGGGAGGGGGGGGGAAAGTGTTTCAAGGAGGAGGTGTCACAATATGTCATTTATAAACAGTGAATTATATTGCATCATACACATTTATAATACATCCACGTGGACAGGTGCAGATACATGCAGGCTGCTTGGTCGGTGCTCTCAGATGGCTGGATGCAAGCCAGCTCTAGTCTAGAAGCTGTTTAGACACAAACCGGTAATATGCACAGCCTGTCACCAGGCCTTATTGACTGGAGCGCAGTGCAGTGTTAACACAGTTATATAGACCAGAAATGGCTCGTCTCTGGCCAGCTCAGAGGATGGGGAGACAAATCTCACAGCTACATCTGCCCTCAGGAGGATGCACCCATAGATTCCCCTGAACTCCCCTGACTCGTGAAAAGGAAGATGCCAAGGTCTGAGATACAGCCAGTGAGAGGGGGTATTTTCAAACTCAGACAGAATTTAAAATAAAGACTTTGCTGTGGGAATAAATTTCTATATAGGTCTTGTCTCCCTCTGAGGTTTGTGGGCATAAATACCTATATGAGTCTTATCTCCCTTTGAGATTTGTCTTGAATTTTTGCAATGTTCATAGATACGCCGATAGAAAAAAAATATCAGTGTTGCATGTCTTTCAAGCATATGGCTCTCCTTAGAGCCAACAAGGCTTTTGTATGAAAAATGAATATGAAATCAGGGCAAGATTTTAGTATACCAAAGTAAATTCCTTCCAAGACTATGAACAACAAATAAAAAGAGGAAAGAAAAGGTGGAAAATCTGTAGGGTGGTCAAGCTAGCAGTGAGCTTAACTCAGGTCCACAGGCTACCTCAAAGAAAAGATACAAAACAAATGAACAAACAAACAAAAATCCTCCTTAGAGATCGCACTAGTCAGCTGGCCAGAAAAAAATGCCAAAGCAACAGTGTACTGGTGCCATCTGGCTACTTCTCCTCCCTCCGTTGGCTCCCTGCCATAGTCCTGACCAGGATATTGGAAGAACCAGATACAGGCCACATCCAAAAAAATCCTCACATGTTTTATACTGGGCCCAGTGGATGCTGGAACAGGTTGCTGGGAGCCAATGTTATATAAATGTCAAGCAGCGTGCACATGCCTGAAAAGGCTAATAGCTGGATACCAAATCTTGGTATCTTAAAGGCACCCTGGGACACTACAGAAGTAAAAGCAGCCTCACATTCATGAAAATTCAAGCTAACAGGGCGCAGCGTATAGAAACGCACTGGGTTTTTCTCTGTGGCTACTTTTCACCTCAAACTTCCCTTTCAGATCCAAAACGGGACTGTTGCCTTGAAGAAGACAGGATTTGGGGTCACTTTGCCAGAAACTAATCTTTACCTAAGTTGAAGAAAGCCAGGTTGTGATTATCAGACAGTTGTATTTATTTTGCTTGATATAAATGTAATCTAGGGATTGAAAGCAAAACACTACATATTCAGAAGATAATTCACAGTTTTAGATATCAACTGAAAATCAAAATATGCACCATTTGCAGTCAGCAACATTCGCGAACCACATGTATGGGGTATGTACAGCTGGTGTAGAATTTAATTTGAATGCTATTTATGTGCTATGCATGGTGCATATAAAGCAGACTGTCAACTGTTCACTTCCAAAAAAGGAAATAAAAGATACAAAAATTAAACCTACAAACCCAGGGAACCTCAAGTTTTCAAAGCACGAACAATGGTCAGAGTAAGGTTTATACCTGCTCTCAGTTTCATAGGCTTTTGTCGGTTTAGCAGAACCTTTCACTCTTTTGGTGTATTTCTCTGAAGCATAGAGCACTTCATAATTGTTTATGTGTGGTTATAAAATTCATATCTCTCTGAGGCACAGGCATGACCCCTGCTTAGTGAATATATATTCTTTGGATTTTTTCAGCTTCTAATCTTTTAATACAAATAATTTATATCTGAAATAATTTTAGTGCTTTTAAAAAGTGTGAGATTGCTAGATTTTTAAGAGAGAAATGTTGTTTATTCATACAACATATAAAGTACAGGCCTTTGCAGTGCAAGTATCCTGACCCTGCCCTAATAAATAAGCAAAACACAGGACCTCTGTTGGAGACTTGCATTCTTTACTTCATTTGGTCTCACAGCACAGAAGACTGCACCACACTATTTTACAAGCTAGCTCAGAATGACCTAGGAAGAACTCATGCAATTCTCTTTGACTTTCCTTTTTACCTTGTCTACAAATATTAATGAAATTTAGCCCTGTGCAGAGCCAATACCAGGGTCACCACTGGTGAAAGTAGTGATACGGTAACAAAAATATGTGGAAATTCCCCTGTTTAATCTAAAATATATTGGATCGTCTTCTTTAGAGACCTATATAGAGCCTGATAATAATACAGAGCTATGCAATAATAAATTTTACTAGTGTCAGATGTGCCATATCTGTGCCAGTAAATAAAATAAATCATGGCCATTTGATGACCGTGAGAGCAAATGGAATAATACAGTTTGCATCTATGTGCCCAAACCCTTCTCCATCCAAAATGAGGTGGCCCATCCACACAGCCCCTTGAGAGTCCTTGCTGCCTGCCAAGTGATGCTAGACATTCTCTGCAAGAAATTGTGTGTCCCATGTAGCGATCTCAAGGTGGGAAGGATCTCGGAAGCAATCTGATCCCTCCGTTGTCCCATGATATTCAAGGAAGTGAGCACCCTTTCCAGCTCCACTGACAGCAGATATCTAATGAAGTAACAAAAGTATGGAACTAATTAAAGTTGGAATAACAAGGGGCTCAGCTACACTTTAGTTGTCAAACAAAGACCCCTGTCCTACTCTGAAGATAATTCTAAAACAATCCATTGTATGTCTAAAACAGCCTAGCTGGTAAAATGCATCTTTTTTGTCCCTCAGAAGGCTGAACAAGGAAAATGTGAGTCCATTTCTGAATGAAGCAGGTGATCTAGTGACAGTGGACACATAGAAGACTGTGGAACTTTTCTGTTTCAGCCTTCTCCAACAAACAAAGTCTTCCAAGCTTCTTTGCTTAGAAAGTTTGTGAAGGAGAACTACCAGCAGTGGTTGAGGATCTAATCAAGTTTAAAACTACTTGACCCATACAAGTCCATGGGACTGATCAAGCTGCATCCATGGGTGCTGACAGACATGTTCAATGTTCTTGCAAGGTGACTCTATTATTTTTTCTAAAGTTGTGGAGACTGGAATAGATCCATGACTTCTGAAGAAAAGCAAGTGTTGCACTCATCTTCAGAAAAGGCCGAAATGGCAATCCAGGAAACTACAGGCCAGTCAGCTGCACTTTGGTCCCTGGGAAAATTGTGGAGCAAGTAATCTTGGAAGACATTTCTGGGCACATAAAGAAAAAGATGATTGGGAACAGTCAGCATGGATTTACTGAAGTCCTTATGCCCAACAGTCTTGATCATCTTTTACGATGAAATGACTGGTGTGGTGCAGTGGAATGTCATTTACCTCTTAACAAAGCTTTTGAAACTGCCTCCTGCAATATTCTTATATCCAAGTTAGGATGTTTTGGTCTGGACAGCAGACAAGTAGATGTGTGAAAAGCTGGTCAGTGGTTGGGCTGGTTAATGGGTTCAACTCCACCTGGAGGCCAGTTACAAGCTGGATACTGCAGGATGTGTACCAAGACCTGTCCTGTTTAACAACTTTATCAATGGCATGGAGGAGGCAACGTAATGCACTCTCGTCTTGTTTGCAGATGATACTAAACTGTCCATATGCCCGGGAGCAAGGCCAGCATCCAAAGGGACCTGGACAGGCTGGAGGAATAGGCCAACAAGAACTTCATGAAATTTAATAAGGACAAATGCCAAGTCCTGCACCCAGGAAGGAAGAACTCATTGCAGTGATACAGGCTGGAAATGCACTGACTGTAGAGCAGCATTGCTGGAAAGGACACTGGGGTTTTGGGAGATAGCAAGCTGAACATGAGCCTGCAGTGTGCCCTGGCAGACAAAAAGGCCAACAGCATCCAGGACTGTATCAAGAGCAGCAAGGCTAATACATCAAGGGGCGTGATTATCCCCCTTTGCTCAGCGCTCCTTAGGTGTAGAGTATTGTCTCCTATTTTGCCCCTCCTGGTACAAGGAAGACATTGATCAAATGGAGCAAGTTCAGCAGAAGGCCAGAAGCATGATTAACAACTGGAGCAATTGTCCTGTGAAGAGAAGCCAAGGGACCTGTGCTTGTCCAGCCTGGAGAAGAGAGCATTTCATAGCAGCCTTCCAGCACCTACAAGGAAGTTCTCAAGAAGAGGGATCCAGGCCTTTACATGCGTGTGTGACTTCAAAGCTTGAGCAGGAGTTTGGACTGCAAATCTGAATTATTCAGTGATTCTGTCTTGCCATCAATATTGATTTAAGATCTAGACATTTTTATTTAGTTTTAACATATGCATGTGTAGGGCAAAATTATTCCTGCAGGGTGGACAGAAAACTTGGCAATCCTTTGAATTTCTTTCCACAGAAGGACTTATGCTCACAGAATACAACAGGCTTCCTTCTCACTTCTTGGCTAGAAGTATTTCCCAGCTTCTCCATCCCTTTTTCACAACAGCCTTCATAGGCTAGGCTTCAGAATTTTATACACAGGTGTGTTTTTTCCATGCTGCCATTCCAGGTTGGCTGATGTCTCTTCAGATTGCACTGAGCAAATGGGGGATTGTCCCAGCACCCAAAGGGAGCACTCTCAATCTTTTAAAGCTTTGAATGTTTAGAGCTGGAGACAGATCACTGAACAAACACAAAGCATGACTTTTTCTCTGTTGTGCATTGTTTTCCACCTTCCTCACTCATAAAGTTTAAGTCCTTGGAATAATAAACAAAGAAGTATGGAATAGTAAGTGCATATTATTATTCACACAAGGCACGGGATTAGGGAGACCACATCTGGAAGGCTGCACCCCGCACTGAGATCTATACTTGGAAAAGGATGAAAAAGGTTCAGAAAATAGTTACAATTCATGGTCTCGAAAACCTGCCTTACAATGAGAAAATAACACAGCTCAATATGGTTTCTCTACGAAGAAGGTACTAGAGCTCTAAGAGCCCAGGAAATATTTCTGTTAGTAAGAAATCTGTTCTGTCGAGTAGACAAACAAACAGGAGGAGTCAGAAGTTTGTGTGCAGTTACAGGGCTATGACCTCTGGGATCACAGAGACATTGTGGAATGGTTCACAGGGCCAGGGTGCTGCATAGGAGGGATACAGCTTCTTCTGATGGGACAGGCTAGGGAGACAGGGAGGGGGAGTTGCCCTTTATGTGAAAAAGCAGCTGGAGTGCCTGGAGCTCAGCCTTGGGACAGGTCAGAGTCAGCTGAGAGTTTATGGGTCAAGATTAGCAGGCAGACCAACATGGGTGCCATTGGTATCTGCTACAGGACACCCGGCAATAGAGGACACAAAAAAGGCCCAGGGACTCAGTGCTATCTTTGGCTCAGTCTTTTTCAGTAAGACCCATCTTCAGGAATCCCAGGCCCCTACTACAAGAGTAAAAATCCGGAGGGAGGAAGACTTACTCTTGGTGGAAGAGGACCAGGTTAGGGAGCACTTAAACAAATCAAATATACACAGTGAGTCCTGGGGGAACTGGCTGATTTCATCGCGAGGTCACTATTGATTATCTTTGTAAGGTCTTGGCAAATGGGGGAAGTTCCTGAAGAATGAAAGCAAGCAAATGTCACTCATACCTTCAAGAAAGGCGAGATGGAAGTGCTGGGGAACTACAGGCCAGTGTACCTCACCTCAGTCACTGGGAAGATGATGATGAAAATCCACCTGGAAATCATTTCCAAATAAGAAGATAGCTGGAAATAGTGAGCATGGATTTATGAAGGGGAAATCATGTTTAACCAGCCTGATAGCCTTCTACAATGAGATGACTGGCTTGGTGGATGAGAGGAGAGCAGCTCATGTCATTTATCTTGACTTTGTAAGGCTTTTGACACTGTCTCCCATAACATCGTCATAGACAAGCTGACAAAGTACAAGTTAGATAAGTGGACAGTGAGATGGATTGAAAACTGAGTGAACAGCTTGGCCCAGGGAGTTGTGATCAGCAGCACAAAGTTAATTTGGAGTCAAATAATTAGTGGTGTACTACAGGGTTCCACACTGGTGCCAATACTGTTTATTCTTCATTAATGACCTGGACACTGGGACAGAGTGCCCCTCAGCAGGTTCTCAAATGTTATAAAACTGGGAGGAGTATCTGATACATCAGAGTGCTACCATTCAGAGGGACCTGGACAGGCTGGAGAATTGGGTAGAGAGGAACGTCATGAAGTTCAACATGGGGAAATGTCAAATCTTGCACCTAGGGAGTAATAACCCCAGGCACCAGTACATGCTAAGGGGCAAGCAGTAGGAAAGCAGCTCTGCAGCGAAGGACCTTGGTGGACAACAAGCTGACTATGAGCCATCAATGCAGAAAAAAAATAAGCCAACAGTATCCTGGGCTTCATTAGGAAGAGGGTTGAGGGAGACGATCTTCCCCCTCTGGTCAGCACTGGTGAAGCATATGTGCGGTAATGTGTCCAGTTCTGGGTTCCCCAATATAAGAGAGAGATGGACTTACTGAAGTGAGTCCAGTGCAGGGCCACAAAGATAATTAAGGAACTGGAGCATCTCTTGTGTGAGGAGAGGCTGAAAGATCTAGGACTACTCAGCCTGGAGAAGAGAAGGTTCAGGGGGATCTTATCAACCTGTATAAGTATCTGATGGAAAGAAGTGAAGAAGAGAGAGCCAGACTCTTTTCATTAGTGCCCACAAACAGAGGCAATGGGCATAAACTAAAAATGGGAAATTCCATCTGAACACAAACCCCCCATTCTTTTACTGTGAGGCTGGTCAAATATTGGAATAACTTGCCCAGAAAAGTTGTGAAGTTTCCATCTGTAGAGCTATTCAAAAGGCAACTGGAAATGGTCCTGGACAACCTGCTATAACAGACCCTGCTTTAGCAGGGGGTTGGGACCCAGTGACCTCCAGAGGATCCCTTTCAACCACAACTATTCTGTGATTCTGTGAAGTTCCAATAACTGGCAACCAGGACTGTATACACTGCATTTAGAACATGTGTAAAACATTAATGGTGAGGGTAATTAGACTTTGATGAAATTTTTCAGTCGCTCTGATAGCTTCTCATCAACTGAAGCCTCTAAATCAAGAGAAAATGTCTGCTTGAAAAAGCTGCTCCAGTTCACACAGGAATTAGACATTATTTCTAATAAGCACGGAAAAAAAATCTGCAGCCTAAGTCAGGCAAAAGTTAGATTAAAGTATAAAAGTTTGGTTATCAATGCCAGGCTGCTTCTCTTTGCTTCTTTCACTGAACCTGCTCCACCATCCTTACAGACAGTCCTAGATTAAATTATTGTAATGGTGTTTCCTGATCTTAAAATCTGAGAGTAGCTGAACACCGGCTCCCTGGTCTGCAGTGCATATTTAAATATAAGTCTTAGCATACCTGAAGTGCATATGCAAATTCTTGTAGATATAGCAGGTGCATTTGAATGGATGTGAATTCCCTTTCAAACGTAGACAAGGGTTACGGTGTAAGAAATTTTGTATACAAGAATTTCACAAGAGTCAACAAAGAGACTATCTTCTGTAAACTGTGAAATACTGGAAAGCTGGAAAAGTTCAAGATGGCTAGAAGTGAGGTAAAACCATGTCCACATCTTAAACAAAATGACTTAGCTGATTGTAAATCTGTCAGCTTGAAGAGGAATGAAGGCTGTTTTTATTAAGGGAAAAAATGGCCGAAGAGCTGAATACCAGTTCCAAGTGCTGTTCCGAGGCTAGTGAATTCTTTGGATACATAAATAGAGACTATCAAGTAGGGGAAGAGAGCCTGATATTCAGGCTCAGCATTCAAGCGGCCAGTCAGCCACTGACCCCCCGCATGAGTGCAGCTGGAGCACGATGCCCAGCTCTGCTGCCCACCCCTCAGGGAGGCAGCTGACAACACGAGCAGGGCTCAGAAAGGAACCAGAAAGAGTCACTGAGGGGTGTCGTATCATGATAAACTTAAGGAACCGTCTTTAACAAGTGTGAAGTCGACGGCTCAGTTAACATTAGTAAAAGTGATCTTCAGTCTATCCGAGGAAGGTGAAACAATGCAATGCCAAAGCTGAAACCAGCCACGTTCAAATGAGGAGAAAGCTGCGTGCTTTAAACAGTGAGAACAGCTTTCATTGGAACAATTTCTCTAAGGTTATGGTGCATTAACATAGGAAACTGAAACATTAAGATTTTCTTTCCTATAGACATGATCTAGTTTAAACGAATTAATGCAGCGTAGTCTTCTGCGTTGCACAGGAGGTCCGATTAGATGCTTGCAGTGGTTCTGTTGGGCCTTTTAACTGTAATCTGTACTTTATTACTCTCCCACCCTCTTCTAGACTGTCACACGCATGTAACTGCTGCTGACCCAAGTGCACATGCCTGCACCAGTTACAGGAGGATGAATTGCACACTCCCTCCATGGCACGGTAACCCACATGTTTTATGCCGCAGCATTTGACTTTGGCCCAAAGAAAGAGAGAACAGCTGTTGTTTAGACTCATTAAGAGCCAAGGAGCCCGACAGAGGTCTGCTCCACGCATTGCCTGTGAGTGAGAGGATCGGTACGGCGCTACAGGAGCACAACCCAACAGTCCTTTCCAAAAGGCATGTGCCAGCACCATCTCACAACACACTTTTCCACAGCTTCCCTTAGCAGGCGCACACCACCGGCATCTTCATCACTGTCCTGGGGCTAACACAGCAAAGACCTTTCAAGCCTTGTAAATGAACTATTCACTTAATTAACAGAATTGATGCTGAATTACAGTCACATATTTGTCATTTGGACCTCTGGGTCTACCTTGACACAGCCTTTTCCTGACTGTACGGTATTTTGGGACTCAGTCAACTCTACCTGCTGGTTGTTGCCTGAAAATGTCTTGTGCAAAACAATTGACTTAATGCCTCTTGTCTGCTCTCCTCTTGGCAGAGCATGTGTCCATCTGGAGTTACAACCTCCTATGACCACCAGGCTACCTCTCATGACACAACCGATATCCTCTCAGATATGCGGACTGTTTCTATCAAGTGGTGGCAGCTCCTAGGGCCTTCTGGTCCTGCCTGACCTCCCTCTGATTTTTGCAAGTGTTCAATCTCTCTGGGTTTATAGCAGATTTTTTGTGTTGTTCTCGTAAGCGAAATCTAAGGTTGTGTTAGCCCTGTTTCATTGGCACTGTTCTGTAATAGAAGTACTAACCATAGTCAGAAGCTGACTCTGTAGCTCTTTTTTTTCCCAATAGGTACTTTATTATTTCAGTGACAGTTTCCAGCAAAGGACTGAAGAAAATGGGAACTAAAGGTTGCTCACCTAAGCCTGCACTTTACTGCAAACTGCTAAACCCATGTCCGCTTAGCTGAGTCTGTGTGACTCTAAACGGTGCCTGCTGTTTCAGACAGATCAGCAGAAATTACCTGAAATACAAAAATCTCCTGTTCACTTGTAGCAAGGCTGTCTGAGGGAAGTGAGAACAGGGAGGAGAGTGAGGTTTCTCAAACACTTCAGTGAAAAATCGACGTTGAGTTTGATCTAAAGGGATACATCTTCCCTGCACCAGCTGTGTCACCTATGAGGATAGTTAGCCCTTATGTCCTTTGCTTTAATTGATCTATATGTTTTGCATAAATGATAAACCTTAACAGTGTTTGAACACTCATGGTTTCTTTGCAGCCATTATAACATCCCTTTCACATTTCTCTTGGATTTTCCAGTTCCTGGATGATTTCTTTTGTGGAATTTTTTTTTTTTGGTAAAACTTTTTCTGAAACTGCTTAAGAATCACAATACAGGCTGAAATAAAGTCCTGTGGAATTGTGAAATAAATATTGTGAATATTGTGAAATAAAATCCTGCCTGTTCTGATCCCTTCCTTCAACTGACAATAATTTTTGGAAATAAGCTGTTCTGTCTACCCTATGCTAATATCCCTCTTTTTTTCTTCCAGGGTTTCATTCCAGCAGCAGTTCTGGCAGCAGTTGTCCACCTTTCATTTGAAATTGGATGGATTTCTGTTTTCCTCACAACATAGTATAAACATGATCTAGCACTAGACTTTGTTACACTGCATTTCTATCAACTGCCAAACCTCAGTCAGGTTTGTATTCAATCTGCAGCATCACTGATTTGGAGCTGAAAGAAAAATTCCTATCATCCCAAGGTAGAAGCTGCCAGGCCTTCCCTAGTGATGGCAGTAAGTGATGTATGGTCAGTCTCTGACCGTAAATGTCTTTACCATTGATCAGTAAAGTAAAAAAAAATTAAATCCAAGGCCTGAAACAAATGACATTGACTTTCTGTATGTCCCTAAAATTTGCTGACCGTCTGTACTGTCTGGTTCGACCAGTTCAGTAGGACAAACTTCCCTTCATCATTTGACATCCCAGGGAAATTTTGCATCCTTCACTTGTCAGCTGAAATGGTCCCAGTGATGAAGGCTCCAGCTTTTAAGCTATACCTGCACTCCTAAGTAAAGGAGGTGGGGAGGGGTCCCTCGTCCCCAAGGCAAAGTGGCACAGACCAATGGATGCCCACATCACTAAGCCCAGACCTCTTCTCAGTAGACTGGCTTCACTCAGAGCCCAGAGCATTTGGCCTGTGTCTCCTCATGCCCCTAGCGGCCCTAAGATGCCATTATTAGTTTGTGTTTCTTTTGTCAGTTTACAATACCTAAATTAATATCAGAAATGTGATATAGGCAGCCTAAAGAGCATGTGCACCGTCAAAGTAATTAAAAACAGAGTGTGCTGATGGATTGGGCATCTGGAAACACAAAGCCTTCCAGGATGGCCTGAGACGACTATGTAGCATGGAAGGAGCCAAAGCCGGTGCAGTCTGTATTCCCCTTTGGGCATGAGCTTCTTTCAGACTCTTAGAATCACAGAATGGTTTGTGTCAGAAGGGACCTTTAAAGATCATCTAGTTCAACCCACAGGACAGGGACATTTTTCATTACATCAGGTTGCTCAAAGCCCCATCCAACCTGACCTTGAACATGACCAATGATGGGGCATCTACAAGTTCTATGAGCAACCTGTTCCAGTGTATCACCACCCTCATCATAAACAATTTATTCCAGATGTCAAATCTAAATCTACCCTCTTTCAGTTTAAAACCATTGCTCCTTGTCCTGTCACTGCAGGCCTTGGTAAAAATTCTGTCCCCATCTTTTTTATAAGCCCTCATTAAGTACTGAAAGGCCTCAATCAGGTCTCCCTGCAGCCTTCTTTTCTCCAGGCTGAACAACCCCAACTCTCTCAGCCTGTCCTCATAGGAGAGGTGCTCCAGCCCTCAGATCATTTTTGTGCCCTCCTCTGGACCTGCTCCAACAGTTCCATGTCCTTCTTGTGCTGAGGACCCCAAAGCTGCATGCAGAGCTCCAGGTGGGGTCTCACCAGAGCAAAGGGGCACAGTCACCTCCCTCGACCTGCTGGCCACCTTTTGGCTTCCTGGGCTGCAAGTGTGTGTTGCTGGTTGATGTCCAATTTTTCATCCACCAGTATCCCCAAGTCCTTCTCCACAGGGCTGCTCTCAATCTATTCATCCCCAGTCTGTACTGGTACTGGGGATTGCCCTGACCCATGTGCAGGACCTTGTACTTGGCCTTGCTGAACTTCATGAGGTTCACATGGGCTCACTCCTCCAGCCTATTTGGAAGTGGCTAGCTGGAATAGTGGAAAGCAGAGGCAGGGTGTGTACTAGCAACTAAACAGTGTGCAGAGCCCATACTCTGGCTCACTCTCTGCCTTTTATTTTCCTTTACCTGGTCTACCTGCTGAATCTATAGTGAATATATATTTTACTTTTGTCTCTTACTGTATCAACGTATTTCCATTACAAAAGACAAAAAAAACCCCAAACCCCCACGTTATTTAACTTTACGGTAACATTAGGTCTTTTATGTGAAAGCTCTTCAGGTCCTGTGATCTATCATTTTCAAAATATCTTCGAGCACAATGCAGTAGGTTTCCCCCCAGGCTGAGTGCAGCCACTAGGATGTTCCCATCTGGCCTGCCATCTTATCTGTAGCAGACGGAGACCAGATGTTCAAGGAATTAAATTCACTGGGACAGCTGAACTCCTTCTCATGCCTTCAGCGCCCAGCACAGGGAGAAGCACACCACTGCTGCACCCATCAAAGCTGGGGTGAGGACAGTAGGGCTGAGAGCACTGTTCCTGACCCTACCCTTGTTTGTTTGTTAGTGTCCAGTTTAAAGCTTGAAATGTTCCCCTTGCCTTCTGATTGAGCTTCTGGACACACAAGCAAGTTATCACGAGGCAGAGCACAAACCACAGAAATTCTTTGAGTGCCTGCTTGCCCCTGGTTAAAGCTCCTGATCCCACGATGCATAGGGAATAATTTACCCAAACCCACATTTAGCAAAGGGTGTGGGTCTGCAGCCACAGCATGTGAACACAGAGCTGACAGGATCCAAATGTAGACATGGTCTTTCCCTACGATTTACTCTTATGTTGCTGCCTTTGCAGTCCATTTGTCTCCTGCTAAGGAGTTGCCCACTACCCCATAGGATTTCTGCAGCTGCTATTGCTGCTGGTGTTCTCCTTGTCAAAATATCTTTCAGCATGGTGTCTATCTCTCTTCTGCTCTGTTTGTGGTGTGGTCTGACTTAATCCCAAAGGAAGGGTCCTAGTCAGGCTCCTCTCTCTGCTAACTAAAAACCACTAAAACCTTTAAGCGCTTCAAAAGCAAGCAGTGTCATTTATATGGCTTGCTGCTGTCCATGTTCCTTTCTCCAGCTACCCACTGTCTGAAGACACAGAGTTTAGCCTTCTGCAGCTGTCTTGGGAAGAGTTTCAGCTCTGCTGGGGGTTTTAACCAGTCTTCTGTCTGACTCCGGGCGCTGGGTTTGCTGTAGCTGCTGTAACCCACTGTGGGGGGCCCAGAGCCCTGCTCCTCTCTGGGCTTGAGTCCAACTGCTCTGCGTACCGTGCTGGGAGCCGCTGTGCAGGAGAGCCACAGTCTCCCATGGGTCCAGGCCAGAGCCTTTGGATACAGGTTCCCTCTGGGAAGAGGCACAGATTTTGGATTGAGTGCTTTGTGTGCAGGCAGCAGGGCAGAGGATAACAGGTAATAGGGCTCATAAATATTCAGACACAAAGGATGAGGCAGGTTCTGTGTGTGTCTAATAGCATAGCCATTTCTAAACATGCCCTAACTGGGGTGAATCTCTTGATGAGTAAATCCAGAAAATGCAGGGCACAGTTTCTCAGACTCCTGGCCCATGTACCCTACCCACAGAGCAAAGTGCAGCCATGCCTCCTTGCTGAAGGCCCTCGGATGAGGAGTTTGAATGTGGGCACCAGAGGGAAAGATCCTCCCTTGGTCCATGCTTTAACCAATTTGAAAATGGACAGGTTGCAAATGCAATGAAGTACATTTTTCTGAAGGAAATACTGCCAGAGCATTAACTGAATGGCACTGAGACCAGCAAAGCTTATTAGAAAGGCCCAGGGAAGGTATTATTTTAAGGGAAAAAAATAAAGTGGCTTAGGGACGGATTCTGATGTGGTTCCCCCAGGGCAGTTTGCCCATCCCACAGCCTTACCCTGGGATTGCACCAGTGCCACCGAGGTCAGCCGCTGGCACCAGCTTACCAAGGACCATTTGTGCCAGTTTCCTGGTAGGATTGATTGATTAGAGCTGGTTGAGCTTGCTCTGTCCAGAGCAGGTGTGGAGCAAATCTGCCCTGACTCAGTCAATTAACTTTATCAGAGAATCAGAATCAACAGCGTGAATACAATAACAACGTGTCGCAGGCTCCGTGCTTCTCACTGTGCCTGGTCTCACACCGCCAGCATCATTTTGAAGTTATCGCTAAAAACGGTGCCCAAATCTTGTGATGTGCGAGCACGTGGGTCCAGATTCATCCCATGCATGAGCAGAAGGTTAGTGAGCACACTGAAACTACACTCCTCTGTACTGTGGGCTTCATCTGATACGCACGAATAATTATCACCGATGAAAGTGTTTGGGTCTTTGTTTTATCTTTGATAAAAATTGTTTTGTTTACTGTTGTGCTTTTTTTTTTTTTACTTCAGAGAATCTACCCTAAGAAGTGGAGGAATCCTGAAGGAAATCATATGGTACAGTACAGAAGGGAGGCCAAATTTAGAAAAGCAAAACATGGACCAAGCAGCTAGATGCCCCCATGCCCAAAGGTCAAATCTGATGTGTGTCATGGGACACATACCATGCTTCTCCAGGGTGACTTGGGTTTATCAGAGCCAATGTCAGTGTTGGAGCCTTCATCTCCCATCCTTCTGATCTTACACAGGGAAATTCCTGCATAATTTTCTAGGGCCACAGTTAAGAGAGGGAGGCAGGGAAAATCCCATGCCCTGTTTGGGAAGTCTAAAAAACGTGTCTCGGGGAACATTTGGGAGTTCAGGCAAGCATCCCTCCACGTCCGATGGCCAATCAGACTGGTATAAAGTTGACCTCAGTGAACTCACCTCTCAGAAAAACTGCCTGTCATTCCTCACTAAGCTCTTAATTCAGGGTTATTGGCAAGAAATAGGTAACGAAGCAATACATTAAACAGGGCTTCTTTCCTGTGTTAACATGGTCTGGTGCTATATGCAGATGTATATAGGGCCAGGGATGTGAAAAGGCTTCCTGTGCCCTTTCCCTCAGCTCACAAGTCCCCAGATGCAATCTTACATGTTTTGTAGATCAGACGCACCTAGCCTTGCCTCAAGCCACACTGTTTGTTTTCATGCCCATTTAAACTCAAATAAACCAAACTGTTGTCCAAGCGGATGGCCAGTGGGAGAAATGGGGCAATAATGAAGTAAATCAATTTGAAATATGTTCAGATCTCCACGCAAACTTGCCTCTTCAAAGATGACTGTCACCTTGGTGGATTCAGCCTGCAGGTGCGTGGAGCCCCTCGCCTCCAGCAGTCCTCTCCTGGAATAATCAAATAAACTCTGCCAAGGAAACATCGGTAAGTCTCTGTGACAGCCTAAGTCGGGACTAAGGAGGCTAAAAGCTTTTGTCAGCCCTCAAGTGTTCTCTGGTCACTCAGTCTTACCCTCAGAAAGGAATTTGTGTGTAAGCTTTGTGCTACCCGGACTCTTCTTGGTAACTGAGGCTGTGTTGCAAAATACCCTGAAGGCCAAAGTTCCTCACCAAACTGTACTGTACATTTTTTTTCTCTGTGGATAGCATTTGGCCTCTGGCCTCACCTCACCTTGGTTTCTGGATGAGGTCCAGCAATGGGTGCGCTAATTCTGGGTTTGAACGAAGGACTAACTGAGCTACCAGCACAATGCAGAACAACACCAAGGCTGCTGTAGACACCTCCAGATGTCCAGCTCAGCAGCTGGACCTCTCAGGATCACAGCAGGGTCCCTGCCTCAGCTGCTTTTCCTTCCCTTGCCCTTGTGGCTGCAGTGAGGTGGGGTCCTTTAGTTTGCACCAGCAGGCCTCTGCCCATGCAGAATCAATGACAGGACTGGGACCATCGTTGGCAGCATCCTCCTCTCTGGATCGAAAAGCAAGTTCAAATCCCATCGCAATGGTTTGGCTCAAAAATATTGTGAGTGAGTGTCACAGCACTAATCAGAGCTAGGCACTGTTACAAGGAGCTTTCCTCTTGGTCATGATCTCTGCTGTCATTACAGGGTCCTGTCACTTTTAAAATGAAGCAAGGCCATATGGTATATCAAGCAAGCAAGCAAGAAAGAAAGCAAAAGTAAGCAAGCAAGAGAAAGAAACAGAAAGAGGTAGAAAATAAAAAGAAAGACAGGAAGCAAGAAAGACAGAAAGACAAAAACAGAAGGAAGAAAGGAAGGAAGGAAGGAAGGAAGGAAGGAAGGAAGGAACGAACGAACGAACGAACGAACGAACAAATGAACAAACGAACGAACGAAGGAACGAAGATGCAGTTGAATACCATCGAGCTATGTTGCTCCCCCTTTTTTTGCTAAATGCCATTTCTCCAGCCCCAGCCTGGTACAGAATCACTGTATTATACTCCAGTGCAGGCAAATAGAAATAACACCCAGGAGAAAAAATGGGATCTAAAAAAGGGAAAAGTTCTCCTACCTTGTATTATGTGCAATTCCAGGCACTGTAACAGTGAAACATGAGCTGATATCTCTGGTCCTGTGAACATGCTATGTTTTAGAGGATGTTACTCTCTAAACTTTGCGACATAAACAGCAAACCTAATTCTGAAAAAAGCACCTACCACACCTGATTATCATAACCAGGAGCACACACCTTTAAATCAAAAGTCAGTTGAGTTGGAAAAGGTTTAAGTTTTTTCAATAAATTACTTTTTATAATGACTATAAAAGTTATATAGTACACAGAGACTTGCTAGAGGTAGATACTTTACTGTATCTGAATTGCTGGGAATACTTCCTGAGACATAAAGCTGACAATCAGACATCTGAGTGTGTTTGAAAAACATCGTCCACCAAAAGATTAAAGTATGAATTTAGCAAAGTAATCCAGGAAGGAAATCCTTTGTTCTTTCTCGTTACTTACCATGGCAGCTGAAGGGATGTAATGGGAAATGAGCTTAGACTTTAATTAAAAAATAGTTGAAATATGGGAAGAGTTTGAGAACAAAATTATTTTTTCACTGTTAAATATATGGATTTTGACTCTTACTGAACTGTATTTCAACACATTTTTGTATTTTATGCCCATGATAAGTTATTAAACATATAAAATTGCCTTATTTATAGAGTATAACAGCACTTCTGATGATAGTGCCTCCATTTTTCAATGTAGCAACTACTTAGATGTGTATAGTTTCTAGATGATCTTTCAATTACAAGGGGAAGAAGGGAATTGCTAGGAATAAAAGAGGTTCATTACTCTCCAAAGGAAGGAACAAAAGGAGCGATGTCTCAAAATCAGCAAAAGTCCTGAACTGAATTTTTTATGAAAAACAAAGTACTATTAGGAAAAACAACTTTGTGGTTAGGATTGTTGAGAGAAGGTCGTAAAGAAGGTTGAGGGGGAGAAAGCTAAGGATGCGAGAATGAGAATGTTCCTGTGATGTGCAGCACGGGGAGGAAAGGGAATTAACTAATGAACTTATCCAAACTGCTGACAATTATTTTCAAGTGTTCCTGGAGAATTAGTCAGCTCTAAGAGGTCTGAAAAGAAAGGGGAGCATGTTACTGGTCTTTAAAAATGGCAGGGGAAGAGGAAGAGAAAGAGTGAACCTGTCATCTACCATCTGGTAAGCCTAACTTCAGTCTGCAGTAATATAGTGGAAAAAATATTAAAAGGCAAAAATCCTAAGCACTTAGGGGAGAATGGATCCACAACCAATGCACAGCAGGGCTTCATAAAGAATGGAAGAAAGGCATGCACAAGCATTTTTTTCTTCCTATAATTGCAAAGTGGTGACTGAAGGGAATACAGTAGGTGTAATATACATGCCTGCTACCATATAGATTTGGATGTATGGTCTCCAGTATATTAAATAGGACCTAGCAGTATGACCAAAAAAAAAAAAAATCCAATGTAATTTTTGGGCTTCTAACACAGAGGCATCGTGTCATGTACCCGGGAAGTGATAGATGTCTCTCTCAGTGTACAATACTGATGAGATAGCATCTCAACTACTGCTTTCAGATTTAAGTACTTTCAGTACCAATAAAGATGAACTGGAAGGAGTTCAAGAAGCATGGAAGGAAAAGGAAAGGCCTATAGAAACTGTTTGGCGATGAAATATTAACTGAAAATAAGCGTCTATAGCCTGGCCACACAAGGGTGGGAAGAGTAAGCTCAGTGCCACATTCCTTCGAGTAGAAAGTTTCCAATATAAACAAAATAGGGTCAGGTGTGAGAATGAAAGCTGGACAGGGAGAAAATGTTAACTGTACATGGCCAGAGCTCAGCTCCTGATGAGACCCACCCAGAGGTTTGTTGGGGAGGTGTTTGAAAGGAGCAGAAAGAACGAGGACTTGCTCTGAGAGCTGGAAACAAGAGGGGAGCACTTAGTGAGACAGAGCTGCGTGAGGCAGAATTCAGGCTGAAGAAGATAAATAGGTGGAACAGGTAGCTCTGTTGATCCAGAGAATTCTAAGGGGAGCTACACCAGTAACCCTGGTTTGGCCAAAGCAGAAATGCACAGGCATGGGGAACCATGTACAGAAGGGGGGGAATGGCTTGGAGGGCCTAAAGGGGGTTCTCAGGGTAAAGGAAAGAAAGAAAGAAGAGAAAAGAGGGAGAGGGAGAGAAAAAAGAGGGGGAGACAGAGAGAAGGAAGAATGGAAGGAAAGATGGAGAAAAGAACGAAAGATGGAGAAAGAAAGAGAGAAAGAGGGAAAGAGGGAAAGAACGGAAGGGGGAAGGGGGAAGGGGGAAGGCGGGAAGGAGGGAAAGGGGAGAGAGAGAAGGGGGAGAGAGAGAAAGAAAGAGAGAAAGAGAAAGAGAGAAAGAGAGAGAAAAAGAGAAAGAAAGAGAGAAAGAGGAAGGCAGGAAGGCAGGAGGGAAGGCAGGAAGGCAGGAAGGAAGGAAGGAAGATCTCAATCTTCCTAAAAATAAAACCAAGCACACTGAATTGTTGTCGGATCACCCAGTCTTTCTCCACAAACCTCGGTGTAACACAGTGTAATGCCTCGGTAGGTTTGTCACTGCATATACACCCAGTGTTGTCCCTGACACTGGGATAGCATCAGGCTCTTCCAGCCTTAATCTACCTCAAGTACATATATTTCCTGGTGTGTGTGCCTATGTAAATAAATACATAATACCTCCTGAGAGCCGCTTGACTCCTAGCCAAGCACAGCCCTCATCCCCATAGGCTTCAGCTTCAAAAGGGAGGACCAGAAGCATAATTATTTCGTTCGCCATGCCAAAACAAAAGTTATTTTAAATGTCCATATAATTTTTAATTTTTTTTTTTTTTTACATCTCCATGTAATTTTCTCCATGTCTCCAGCCCCACCGCAGTCCTTCCACCGCCGACATCAACCCCCGGAGCCGGGCCGTGCATTTCTCCCACTGCCCAGCAGATGGTGCTGTGGATTTTGGATCGGGAGCTCAGAGGCAGAGGCCTGGGCCGGGTGACCGGTAGGTCCCCGCAGAGCCCGGAGGGGACCTACCTGTCACCCGGCGGGTCTCAGCGAGGACCCTCAGCTGCCCTCGATCTCTCTGCGGCCCTCCAGACTTTCCTTCGGGGTTCAGGAACACCCGTCCGTGGGTGTCCATCCCTCACCCCCCCCAAAGACGCCTCATCTCCCCTGCGCTGTCGGGTCAAGTCCATCAATGCAGTTTTTCTCCTCCTGCAAAGACCTGAGGCGGGGGGCAATGCTTTCTCAGCCCCTGTCCACACAAGTAGCCTCCGAGACCGGCTGCACACTCTTACCCGCCCACGTCTCACCAAGCCGGGATGCTGCGCCGGGGGCATCCCGGGGGCTGAGAGCATCGCCCCCTTCTCCTCCCCTACACGCGGCCCTGAGACCCCCGTGGGCTGCAGGGCCCCCGTCTGCTGCTGGAATCACTTCCCAGGCTGGGAATTCAGACACCTCTGGACAGGCACCTCTGAGGAGGTTCGCACTAGTACCCAATGCAATTGGGGGGGTGAGGGGGTGGCGGCAGTGTCATTTTGTTTCTTTCTACTGTCTGTTCTTCGCCCTAGACTTAAACAAAGTTTGCCTAAGAGTGAAGAGTCGGCACACAAGCAGCTCTCCGACACTTGTTAGCGCTGGAAAAGCCGGGCACACCCTGCAGCGGGGACGGCCCCAATCTGCGGGGGGCGGGGGAGAGCAGGGCGCCCGGCTCGGCTCTCGCCCGGGCTCGGCGTGGCAAAGGCAGGAGGGACTCGGGGCTGAGCCGCTGGAAGAAGGAGCGGGAACTTGCGGGTGATCCCAAGCCCTCACTTGCGGGTGATGCCTCCGCTCGGAGCAGGCAGAGAGCGGCTGCCTTCATCTGCCTAAAATCTGCCTCGCTCTCAGTTCCTGGGCACCTTTCGGGGGAATTTGGAAGGCGCCCTTCCTCCTGGAGGCTTTCCGGCAAAGGGAAGCCCGGCCCTGGGGAGAGGGAAGGGGTTTTCAACTTCTCTCCCAGGTGGGGAGCGGCACAAAATGACTCTCGAGTAGATCTCGCAAAGGGCGCCGTGGCAAACGAGCAGTCGCCGCGCTGTCCGCCCTCACCTGCATTCCGGGACCCTCCGGCCTCCTTACACACACCCACCCCCCCCCCGGCCCCTGCCCCCCGCGCCCGGCCGCTTGGGGCGGGGGGAGACGGGAGATGCTCCCGAGCGGCCGGCGCCCTCCCTGCTGCAGCTGGGCTCCGGGCCGCTCCTTTCCCGAAACATCGACCCTAGGGGAGCGGAGCCGGTGGCCAGGGGACTGCGGGACAATTAAAGCAGGTAACGAGACGCTGGGCAGATGTGTTTTCATTGCGCTGTAAGATAAACGCAGTGTTACATGCCTGACAACTTCCCAGAAGCAATCAGCAAAAGTTTACGAGTGCGTAAACCTCAAAGACCATTCCTCGGTATTTTTATAAGCCCCGCATTTAAAGCTTCTATAAATTCTTCTGCCTGCTTCCAAACTAAAGTTCCCGGAGACTATTAAACAGCCACTTCTCCGGCAGGGAGGGAGCAACAGATCACAACAGGCGGGTCCGGGGGAGGCGAGAGGGGCTCTCTTGTCTCCGCTTCCCTCTCCCAGCTCCCCCCCCCCCCCCCCAAATGAAGTTTGGTAGAAAGTTGGCGTCTTTAAAGCACGGCGGGGCACAGATGAACGCACCGGCAAGGTGACTGAGGTGCCTCGGCGTTTCAAGAACGGGGGGCAGACCCCCAAAGAGAGGGAAAGGAAAGGATGAAGGGAAATAAAAGAAAAAGCAAGGTGGATGAACGGGCGGGTAGAAGCGGGGAGAGGCACGCAGAGAGCTCGGCAGACAGATCAGCAGCCGGCAGGCTCGGGGGTGAGCAGGGATGAGCAGAAAGCTCGGAGGAAGAGGGGAGAAATTTCAGAGGCAGAGCCCAAACCTGAGCGAAGGCAGCCGGAGGACGAGAGGAGGCGGCCGGGACGTCCCGGAGGTCGCCGCGATGCCCCCGTCCCCCCCGCCCCGACAGCGCGGCCCGGCAGCCCCGCCGCCCCTCAGGGCCAGCGGCCCCCACGCTGCCGGCAAAAAGGGTGGGTGGGGGTGGGGAGGGGGTGACAACAGTGAACCCACGGATCGGCGAGAGAGATCGAACCGGAGATCTCGGTCTTCGAAGAAATAAGATGCGGGGGACGAAGTGTTCCCCCTAAGCACCAAATTACAATCGCGGTCTCCGTCATCCCGAAGCGACTACATGAGTTTTACAAGTTGGGTGTTAAACAGATTAAACAATAACAAAAATAATAATAATAATACCCCAAACCCGAAGCCCTATAGCGATACTAAAGCCCTTTGTTTATCATCCCAGGGAAGCCGAAGTTGCTATAATTGGAAAACAACATCCCCCAAATGCCTTTGGATTGATAATGATAGAGGTTAACGGTGGCATTCCTCGGAAAGGGGGAGGGGAGCGAGGCGCTCGGTGGCTGCGCGCTTGGACGGCGACCAGGGAGAAGCCCAGCAGCCAAACGGGGCTGGGGGGGCGGGGGTGAGACCCCCCCTCCCTCCTCCCCTTTCGGAGGGCTTGGCGTATATGTTCGCCTCCGATCCGGAGACACGAGGTGAGGAAGGTCTGCACCATAGCCGTGCCCTGGCTAGATGAAATCTCAGTCAATTACTTCGAAATCTGCGGCTTGGCTTCTTTTCATTCTTTCCAGGTGAAAATTCAAACGTTTTCTGTTGTCGCCTGGTCCTTTCTTTCCTGAAACAAGGCACCCAACTGTTCTGATATTGCCATTCAAAAACAGGTTCTGTGGCAAACCTCATTTGTGAATCTATTACAGAGATTAATAGATTATTTCTCCTTTTTCAACTAATTCTCAGTGGGGAAATTTAACCATATGGTAAGGAGAGAATTAGAATTTCATCACATTAGAGCAAAATGTAATGAAAAGAGTCCAACACCTGGGGCCAACTCTGAAAGACACAATTAAAAGGTTTTTAATGAAACCAGAGAAACCGAAAAATTTCATAGCCTTCAGTAATTCTGCCACATAAGAATGATTTACTGGAAGTGTTGGGAAATATTGTTTTTACTGATGTCATAAGAATGAAAACCTGCCACTAAATACTCTCGAGCGCGAAGAGCGAAGCGAGAGCGAAGCTGCTCGCCTGGAGCGTTCGAGGAGCAGCGGGACAAAATTCAGCCCAGCCCCCGGGCTGCCACCGCAGCGCCCGGGAGAGCGGGGAAGAGCCCGTGCCGGCCCCGAGGAGAGGCCCCGGGAGGAGAGCGGGGGGCGGGGGGGCCGGGTCCGGGGACCCCCCCCGGCTCCCCCCCGGGGCAACGGGGGCGCTGGGGCCGCTCTCGCCCTGACACCGGCGGCGGCATCCCGGCCTTTTGGGAGCCGAGCGGGGTGCTCCCGCCCAGCCGGGCTGGCCGGAGGGAGGCGGGGGAGGGAGAGTTGGTCAATCACAATTTTTAAAAAAAAAAAAAAAGTTTTGGTGCGTTTTGCCCTTGCTCACCCCGCCCTCCCCTCTCCCCCAGATCGGTTCATTTTCAAGGTAACGGATGGGGCTTTGTATTTTTTATAGGGACAGGGGGGATAATCACTCGCGAGCGGCAATCTGCTGCCTGAAAGCGGCTGAGGGGAGGAGGAGGAGGGGAACCTCCCCGTAGTTTGGTCTCCGTTTGCTGGAGGGGGGGGGAGAGGGGGCTGGGGACCATCCGCCTCCCAGGGAAGCAAGGTGGACTCTGGCAGTGGGCAGGAGTGGGCACAGCGGTTCGGGTTGGTCCGGGTTGTTTAATTTTATTTTTTTATTTTTTTATTTTTTACTTTCCCGAGGCGATGCTTTTCGGGAAGACGGGTGGGAAGGGGCTGTAAGTTAATGTAAATGCAGGGGTGGGTGGGCTGGGGTGGGGGGAGAGGGTGTCACTCCTGACTCCTCGGCTAAGTTAGCAGAAGTCTGCTGGCAGCACTCGGAAGGGGAAGTGTTGAAGCGGGCTTTTCTGCAGTGCAGGGCTGTAATTTGCTGAAGGAGGCAAAGAACATCCTTCGATCTAAGTAGGGCTTTTAGTGTGCTCATTGATGAGTGAAAGTCGCCACACATGTCAAGCTAAAGGCAGTTGTTGGGTTACTAACAGGACACAACGTCTTGCAAACATATGCGTTAAGCTGTGTATACAGATGGCAGGGAGAATAATGGAGCAGGCGCCTCTTATAAAGCTCTAGCTGCTGCCTGTCTTCAGACCTGGGAAATGAAACTATTCAGACTCAGGGCCAGATAGCGCCTGGGATTGTTTGTTACCGTTTTAATCCTATTAATTAAAACGTTAACCTGATTGGGTAGAAAGCTCTGTCCCAACAGGCGAGTCTTCTTCATAATAACCTACTCTCAGAGATAATGATGTAAAAGACTCCCCCGTCTGCGGCGGCTGCTGGTTGATGGGTCCGGAAATCTCTTGAAGGTGAATCCAAGCAAGATAAACGGTGGAAGCGGCTCCGCTGGCAGCGCACAATGCCCCAGCGCGGCGCCTGCTGAGGGCGAGCCGGAGCCGGAGCGGCAGCCGGAGCCGCAGCCACAGCCGGAGCCGCAGCCCGAGCCGGAGCCGCCGCCGGAGCCGGAGCCGCAGCCCCAGCCCGAGCCGGAGCCGCCGCCGGAGCCGCAGCCCGAGCCGGAGCCGCCGCCGGAGCGGGAGCCGGAGCCGGAGCGGGAGCAGGGGCAGCCGCGGCGCCGGGCACGGCGCAGCCCCGGCCGGAGCCGGGAGGCGATTTCTGCCAGCGGGACGCCGGGGAGCCGCCCGCCGCGGCGCGGAGCCTTGGAGGAGCGGGCCGGGAGCTGAGGGGGGCGGAGGAGGCGGAGGCGGGGGCGAGCGGGGCGCCGATGGAGCGGGCGCTGGGGCTGCCCGCGGAAGAGGACCTCTTCCACAAGAGCCTCGCCGCCTCGGCCAAGCGCATGGAGTCCGCCTTCCGCTCGCCCCCGGGGCTCGACCTCTCCCACCCCCGCGACCGCCAGCCCTCGCCGCTCGCCTGCTACGAGGCGGCGGAGCCCGAGGCGCTGCTGCAGCCCGGCGTCGGCGGCGACCCGCTGGCGCTGCCGCCGGGCTCCGTCTGCGTCAAGTACGGCGAGAGCGCCAGCCGCAGCTCGGTGGCCGAGAGCAGCGGCGGCGAGCAGAGCCCCGACGACGACAGCGACGGCCGCTGCGAGCTGGTGCTGCGCGGCGCCGGGGGGGACCCGCGCGTCGCCTCGCCGGCGGCGGGCGGCGGCGGCGGCGGCGGGGGGGGCGGGGGGCTGAAGGCGGCCGAGGGCGGCTGCTCCAACAGCCACGGGCACGGCGGCAGCAAGAAGTCCAAGGAGCAGAAGGCGCTGCGCCTCAACATCAACGCGCGGGAGCGGCGGCGGATGCACGACCTGAACGACGCGCTGGACGAGCTGCGGGCCGTCATCCCCTACGCGCACAGCCCCTCGGTGCGGAAGCTCTCCAAGATCGCCACGCTCCTCCTGGCCAAGAACTACATCCTCATGCAGGCGCAGGCCCTGGAGGAGATGCGGCGCCTGGTGGCTTATCTCAACCAGGGCCAGGCCATCTCGGCTGCCTCCCTGCCCAGCTCCGCCGCGGCGGCGGCGGCGGCGGCGGCGGCGCTGCACCCCGCCCTCGGCGCCTACGAGCAGGCGGCCGGCTACCCCTTCAGCGCCGGGCTGCCCCCCGCCACCTCCTGCCCGGAGAAATGTGCCATTTTCAACAGCGTCTCCTCCAGCCTCTGCAAACAGTGCACGGAGAAGCCTTAAGCGCCGCCGCCGGTGCCGCCCCCCCCCGCCGCCGCCGCCGCCGC
>BOSO01020291.1:0-12334 GCA_018403395.1 Gorsachius goisagi | reverse complement strand
GGCTAGACATTAGGAAAAACTTCTTCACCGAAAGGGTTGTCAGGCTCTGGAATGGGCTGCCCAGGGAGGTGGTGGAGTCCTCATCCCTGGAGGTATTTAAAAGAAGGATAGATGAGGTGCTTAGGGACATGGTTTAGTGGTAGGATGGCAGGGTTAAGTTAAAGATTGGACTAGATGATCTTAAAGGTCTTTTCCAACCAAGGTGATTCTATGATTCTATGATTCTATTGTCTCTTGTCCTGTCACTGGGCACCACTGAAAAAAGTGGTCTTCTGAAAAAAGCTCTGTCTTATTTGCACTCTTTGCACTTCACATATTTGTATACATTGATTATATCCCTGAGCCTTCTCTTCTCTAGGCTAAACATTCCCAGCCCTCAGTCTTTCCTCATATGAGAGGTTCTCCAGTCCCTTAATCATCTTCATGGCCCTTTGTTGGACTCTCTCCAGAATGTCCATGTCGCTCTTGTACTGAGGAGCCAAGAATTGGACACAGAACTCCAGGTGTGTCCTCCCCAGTGCTGAATAAAGGAGGCTTTCCTCGACCTGCTGGCAATATTCTGCCTAATGCAGCCGAGGATACCATTAGCCTTCTTTGCAGCAAGGGCACTTTGCTGAGTCCTGTTCAGCTTGGTGTCCACCAGGATTCCCAAGTCCTTTTCTGCCACACTGCTTTCCCCAGCATATATTTGGTGCACAGGGTTGTTCCTCCTCAGGTGTAGGACTTTGCACTTCCCCTTGTTAAACTTCATGAGGTTCCTGTCATCCCATTTCTCCAGCCTTGATTTGCGTATTCAAATTTATTTGGATACAAAATCAGTGTTTCAGCTATTTTCTCATGTCATTTTTCCTCATGATTTGAGACCACCAAACAAGGAAATAGGTAGAATCATCATTCACATGCCATATTTCCGGCAAAAATATAATTCTCTGTTGTTATTTCACATATACACTTAAAATTCACAATCCCCTTAGTGTAGCTGTAAGTGGTAGTAGCTTTTAACAGAAACTTTGATCTCCAGTGGCCTCTGAGTTTTTAATAGGGATTAGCCTTTCACACCTCTGAAAAGTCTGCAAGTAATGAAAAATGTTAGATGCAGTCAAGAGGCCCTAAATATAACATATGGCATGGAAAATATAAACAGTGCCTTATAGAATATGATTAATATTGATGTTCATTATCATGGCGTAGGACAAACTAGCTGCTAGAGAACTGTTCTCATTCTTTATACAAAGGGTACTCTGTGCACACAGTACAATTCAGAATTGCTAAATCCTATTTAAAATTGTCACCATAACTAGGTACCTGAAGCATTTATTTCTGTCCTTGTAAGATTGTACTGGTCATGAATTTATGTAGGGATATAACTTTGTGTTCCAAGAAACATACATAATGATGTCTTGATACATACATAATGAAGAGCATAAGAGTGACTTCATGATGAGATTCAAAATGAAGCTAAAAAAATACCTTATTTTTTAAGACTTTAATGACTTAATACATTAGCCATATTTGGCACAGTTCATCTGCAAGGTACAACTGATTTTTCCATTCATTCTCTTAGTGGTTCTATAGTTATCTGAAGTATTTCAGCATGGGTAAGAGTCTTAAGCCACTTAACACAGAGTTATCATATTTGTCTATGGTTGGACAGAAATAGTATGTTTCAGGAAATGTCAGACCTGCTCACACACAACTGTGGTTTGTATGTGCTAAATCCAGTGCATTTGTGAGTCATCAAACTTACTGTACAATATGCACAATAAGTCCCAGGCTTGGTTTAAATTAACTACATACTTGTTTAAATTATATTACAATTCCCAGACTTGGATTAAATTATACAAATGTGTGTGGTGTGCAGAACAATCATAATTAAAAAATACAGGGCTCACTTGACCATTCCAAATGTATTATAATCTCAGGTAAACCTTTCAAAATCCCTAAAATTAACCTATAGAAAGTATCTGTGCAGAACTAGAATAAATGTCCAAGCAAGTACAGGCATACAGTACAGCTAAGATGAGGGCCAGGATTCCAAATGCATATGGCAGGGTATGCAGAAGGAGAGTGTCTGTTCCTTTAAGGGTATCTGGTCAAGGACCTTCCCCAGTGCAAGAGAGACAGTAAGAAAAGGAGGAAGCCGTGAACAAGAACATACTGGGACACAAACCTGGGGGACACAAACCCAACTGACACAATAAGGGAGGCAGTGACAAGAACCAAACCTGGTCAGTCACATCAACTGATCAGGGCACATCAGAGCATGAGAAAGTTTATTCCAGCGAGGTAATCTGACTGGGGACCTGTCAGTTGGGAAACTAAGGGGAAAGGGGGGAAACCAGCAACAAAATGCATGGAGACACAAACCTGACAAAACCAGCGGTCAGGGGACAGTGTGAGTGAGGCAAGCTAAAGGGGAGAGTGTGTCTTCCCCAATTCTGGTGTGCCAGGAGTGCGCATGTGTATTCACCAGCAAACTTTAAGCTGGACTAGCCAGTGACTAGGGCGGGCCTAGGGTCTGGGCCAGAGTGTCCATGCTAGTGTGCCTTGGGAGGACTTGTGAATGTGGAGTACGTGAGGGACAAGGGTGTGAATGCTGTGTGTTTGCAGTGAGCGTCAAGCTGGACCAGATGGCAAGTTGGGGACCCTGTGGGGCAGGCAAAGGGGGCTCAGGATCCAGGTGGGGGTGCTAGGTGGGCAGAGGGGCGACACCGGTAATCAAGGGATCCACAAACGTGTGTGTGCTTGTGAACCTGGAGAGTGGGGGGAGTGGGGAGGCGTATGTGCCTGCACTAGTGACCTTCTGCCACTGCTCACTGAAGAGGTGGCGGGGCTTAGCTGCCTGTAGATTGTCTGAGTCCTGTTCAGCAGCACCTTGTCTGTGGCAGCCTGTGTGACTGGCCGTGTTTCTGTCCTCCCGCCTGTGTCTGTGTGTGTGTGTCTGGGATACATGCACAGCTTCATCACTGTTGAACCTGCAAACAAGGAAGTGTCAACCATGTCCCTCAGCCTGGGCAGAGGTCCTGGGTCCCTGGGGCATCAGGCTGGGCTCCGGTAGCCAGGCAGGAGAGGCCCCGGGCTGGAAAAGGTGGGCTGAGCTTCTTACATAACTTAGTAGTATGTAGGCAGAGAAATATTGAAAAATTTACACCTATGGTTTTCAGAAGTACCCATTCAGCTCAGTGTCTTCCTAGTTGCTGCATCCCACTCTCTGTAGCCCTCCTCTTAGGGGTTCAGCAGTATGATTCAAGGCCTAGCAATGATCAGCTAGCTGCCCAGATGTGTATCCTTTACGCAAACTCATGAGAAAAATCCTAAATTGTAAGAGAGAGCTTTGACAAAACCTGTAGCATAGAGTTATGAAAGATAAAATAAGATGAAATACAAATTTAAAGTTCAAGGATTCAGGAAGAAAAACAGTAACATTAAGAGCTATAACATGTTAAAGGAATCTAAAGATGGCAACAGCAACATGACACATGAACATGAAGCAACATGAAACAACAGGAATGTTCCCAGCAGCAGCAGAATCTGACCCTTCGCCACCTGCTTCATGATTACCTGTCCAGCAAAGACTGTGTGTCTTACGTTGGGAATGATAAGTATATTAGTACTTTGCCTAATAGCTTGTTAATCCTAACTGCCTTTGATATATTAGACAATAAATAATTGCTTTGTAATTTTGAGTTTAATATATTCTGCCTAAAAGCGATTCTCTGGGCATGGTGAAAGGTGCTTGAACGGAGTGACTCAGAGGGAATGACAGTGCCTAAATTTCTGAAGATGTTTTGAAGAAAAAATATTTTTAAGAACCAGGCTTTTACATATTTCTCAATGTATTCTTACTGGAAAAGATGTTCAAATCAATGGCCTGTGTGAAAGTAACTAAACTGCATTTTATGCATTTTAATTGAGTTGATCTGACTTGCAAGCGTGCCATCTCATTCTCTGACCTCTGAGATGTGTAGGTGTTACAGAATTTAAGAAAACAAGACTAGTATTTAATTGCTGAATCAAAGGTGTGAATGCTTGAAAGTGATCTAACCTGAAACAGACAAATATTTTTAAATGCTTCCTCTCTGAATTGGGAGTTTGTACTCCTAACAGCTCACCAACTTAGTTGAATTTAAACTTACTTTAGAGCTTTGTTAGCACTATATCTGAAATGTGAGCTTGTTATTTCAACTTGAAGTGGAAGGCTGTATCTTCCTGTAATTCTCCACAACTAAACTGAATGTTGTCAGAACACCTATACAGAGGAAGACAGTGAATATAAAGGATGTTATTGAATGAAAAGCTACGACTTTTATGTGAAACTGCCTTTTTAAATGTAGAGTTTCTCTGTCAACATATCTATATCTATCTATCTATATATATATATCTGTGGTATAAGACTTTATGCGGTATAAGACTTTTAACTGGGTTTTATCTTTTTACAGTATGAGCCCACATTGGCACAGTAGTGTCTTCTCTGACATAGTTTTAGTAACACTGATGACCGGGGTGCACAAAGAAGTGAAACTTCATAATATGCAGTTTTAAATAATGTAAATATAAACCATTATGTGTATATATATGTATAAAGACACATACACATGATAAATAATTTTGTAAGTAAGCATATTAATGTGTGCTTAAGAAACTGCATACTTTTCTGTGTGGCTGGAATGACAAATGATCATAATGTTAAGGCAGTTATTGAATAGCACAGCATAGTCTTGCTCATTCAGAACTACTGTGTGTATTGCATTTGCATTTTAGTTCTAAGATGGGGAGTACAGTAACCTTCTTGATTTGAAATACTGTTAGAGTAGAAACTGTTGTGTCAGTGTGACTGGATATCTTGTTGGTAATTCATTATTTATCAGGCTCTGGAACTACACTGGATAGGAAAATTTTTTTAACAGTGACATTCAAAGAGCTAATTAAACTTAAACCTCAAATTTAAAAAACCCTGATAAAGGAAAGCTTCTCATAAGTCTGCTTAGTAATGGACAAAGAAATATTAATCGTTCTTTAGACTGTTAAGGCAATCGTGTACTTCTGAGACTGACTAGTCCTCATTTATAGCAAGGATGACATATATGTCCTTAAGCACTCTGTACATTTAGCCTAATAAAGTACACTTGCTCATATTTGGCCATTAAACATTACTTGGTTTTGGCTTACTTAGTCTGAGAAATTTCATTGTAAGACTGAGATTAATAACGCATCAACTCCAGGCTTTGATAGCATATTTGTGCTCAAAAGGGCTGCAAATACCACAATTGACTTCAATGTGTTTTCAGAGTTATTTAAGAAACTTGGATACATATCTAACATTCAGAACACAAGTAATCCCACTAGTTCCAGTGGAATTACTTTTGCTCCATACTATAAAAGGTGGATGAGGAGTGTTTTTAAATATCTTGCCAGTACGGAACTTGATTCTACAATAAATAATCATGCTGAGTGCTACTGACACACATGAGCAAACCAGTGTGTTCAGCATTTCTTGCATTATTAATAGAACATTTACTAAAGTGGTCAAAGATCTTTACCAATTTATGTTAAGTCCAACAGGTTCTGAACTACACCTGTTAAAAAGATATCTACATAGTGTATTTCAAAAGCAGCTGTTGATAATCATGTTGAAATAAATCAGGCTTGTATAACTTTGTGTTAACAAGAGAATAAGCTTTTGCTCTTTCAGACCCATCTTTTAAACACAGTTAAGAAAGGGATACAAGAAAGCATACTCCCAACATTTTTATACCATCATGAAACAGAATGATGAAAACTCTGTTCTTGAGAAAAAAACCCTCGTGATTCATCCTTGTAACTACAATTTTATATATAAATGTGGGCTGGCTTTGAATCTATATAAATCACAAATAATTCTGCTGAAGCTGATCCATTTACATGAGGCTAAACCTCTCTTGAGGTTTGTCAGAATGCCTTTGTTTCCAGAAGACATAGTTAGAATACTCAGATTTACCTGGTGGAAATAGATGTTGCAAGCATAAATACTTTTGCCTTACACTTTACAAAGTGACAAAGACTTATTTTTTGAGCACTAAGGTGCATTATTGACTTTCTGTTCAGAAAGGAACAGACCTATAAGAAAGAAAGGTGGCATAGACTTTTTTCTTCAATGAAATAATTGTATTGAGGCTACATGAAAGCATGTCTTTCATTAAAAAAAAAAAGATGTTTCAAATTCTCATGAAAATCTCACAGTAATAAGTGAAAGCATCTTCTTCGCTTAAAACCCTTATCTTTGTCTTCCATTAAGTTTATCTGCTTAAACAAAAAATCTCTTAGAAAAGCAGGACAGAAATTGAATGTCAAATACAGAGAAAACAGAAACATAAACCCAATTTTGAATTGGCCTAGTTTTACAAGTTCTAGGCTAACCTTCATTAAAACTGTATATACACTGTCATAGAGCTAGTAGTATATTCATTAAACTTTGTTTGAAAAATCTAGTAAGTGTGAGATGGAGTTTGGCACTGGAGTCCTGAATTAACCTCTTGGACACATGCTTCAATCAGCCTTGAAAATGAAAATCAGCTTTTTTATTTAATAGAATATAAAGATTTGGCAGATTAGATATTATTACAAGGATAATGCACTTAAAGCAGCAAGATAGGAGAGTATTTTCTCAGTAACATCTCAAGTTCAGCAATGACAATACTACTGTGATCAAACATGGTGAGGTGAGGTGAGGTGAGGTGAGGTGAGGTGAGGTGAGGTGAGGTGAGGTGAGGTGAGAACCAGTGCTTGAGGTGGAACTGTGAAAAGTTGGGAGCTCAGCTGCTGCTCAAGATCCTGACAAGGAGACTAATGAGGAGTGTCACATTTTCTCCTGGCTCTACTCATTCGAGTGGTGATGGGCGTGGGTCTCAGAAAACAGTATGTGTGTGTGCAAGGGTATGAGAGTGGGTGAAAAGCTTTCACTGACAGAGTCTGTCTCCCTCACAGTATGGTCAGTCAGTTATTTGTGAGAATAACCATTGATTAACAATGCTGGTAAAAGCAAATTTCAATGGAGAATTTCAAGGAAGTTATAATACACACACTTTGATAATTAATTAAAAACAATATTGTATTTTTCTATGTTATGTTCTTTCCTCATTCATGGTTGGTTGGGGAGAATCACAGGGCTAGAACTGCATACTGTCTCTTCTTACTCCATGACTGACTAATGTAGTCAAAAAACAGTCAACATTTTTATTCTCTCTTTCTGACAGAGAAATTGATGTCTGCATTAGACCTCACCAGCTGTTTCAAAACCCTCTATTATTTCCTTATTTACAAGCTCTATAAGGGTGAATTGATTCACTCTCCTGATGGCCTCCTGCTACCTCCGCCTACAGCTTCTTGATTCCTGATATTTGTTGAATCTGACAACAGGACAATGAAGTGCAACAAGAAAATACTCTGCAAGTACATAGGCACCAAAAGGGAGGCTAGGGAAAATGTAGGCCCATTGCTAAATGGGGCAGGTGCCCTGGATGTGGGAAAGGCCAAAGGTACTTGGTGCGTTTTTCACCTTGGTCTTTACTGCTAAAACCAGCCTTTAGGAGTCACAGTGTGATTCTGTGAGTTTTTGACACTAAATTTGAGTTATATTTCTACTGTTCTTGCTTTTAGGGAAATGAGAAGCTTCTCTGGATGTTGACTGTATTTCCCTGTCTTTCCTTCCTGCCTTCTTCCCTCCTCTTCCTTCCTTCCTTCCTTCCTTTCCTTTTCACCCTCCCTTCTTCCCTCCCTGCTCACCCACTTTCTTGTCTGCCTTTCTTCCTTCCTTCACTCTCTCCCCACTTTTCCACATTCACAAAATAATTTCATTATGACCTTTGACCTCCAGTTAATCTACAAAGCACATTCTGTTTCATGACTACATATAGCATTTTCCACAACAGGGCTTTTACTTGAGAGCAACTTCATGTTTGCCACTTCTAATCCCAGAAAACTAAGAGATCATCAGACTTTAACAGAGCTGAAAAGGTTTTAGTTGAAATTTCAGTCTGCAACATACTTTCTTGCACAATAAAATATGTTCTCTTTTTTGTCTTCTCTGCACTACTGTTCTTGTAGCTCATTTTGTTATTTCACATCCTTGGTCTGCTTCAGGTTTGCAGAGGATCTAGTGAATTATATCAAAGCCAATGGAACTGAAAGGGTAATGATGGCCCTTACCTTTTTTTAAGGCTCAACAATACAATAGGCGGAGCATCCCTAAAAATTGTTGAACGCCCCCTGCTGCCTGTAAATTCAGCTACTCCTAATTAAGTTTAAAAAACTGTGACTCCTAAAGAAGCAACTATATTATGATGTGGCTAACACTATTTCATTCGATTTCCTTCTGAAACAGCTGTTCCAGCTGTACAGTTACACCAGATGCAAACTGTGAGTAAGAAGCAGTGCTGCTTTTCAGATTTGACCTTTTTCTAGGGGAAGTAGATAAGAAATTACTAACCCAAAATACCAATTGAAATATGCCAGGTACACAGCGGGGCTCACTCACAAGGAATTTCTGCAGAATACACTTTAGTAACACTACCTGGCCCTGTGCATTTAATCTATTAGTATTCTGCTATAAAGTTCTTTCAGTTAAGAAATTTTCTTCCTTTCAATTCTCATAACATTTCTGCAGAGCTTTTAGTTAAAAGGAAGTAAGCAAGATGCTATATAATACAATGGTCATGAGGCTGAGAAGATATCCTGTCAGAAAAGATTACTGTGTGCTGAGCTTGTTTAAATTGTGGAAAAGGAGGCAATCTAATAGCAGCCTGCAAGTATCTGAAAAATAGTTAAAAAGAAAATGAAAGCAAACTATTCTCAATAGCAGCAGATGAGCTAATGAGGTGCAAAGGTCACAATTTGCAGTTTGGGAGGTTCTGTTAGGACACCAAGAAAAACTTTTTCAGAGGTCTGTGCAGCACTGGAAGAGGTTGCCTGGAAAGCTAGTGGAATCTCTGTGCTTGGAGATTATCAAGACGTGGCTAGGGACAGCAATGGCCAACATGAGCTAATACTAGTGAATGTTCTACACTGCGTGTGAGGTTTCACGAGATGTTCTTTAAAAGTCCTTTCAAACCAACACGACTGTGTTTCTGCAATGACACTCAGTGTGATCCCTATTTATAAACAACACAGTGGCATTACTCGTGATATATCCAAATGTAACTGAGATTAGAGTAAAAAAAAAAAAGTACGTATCCTGTACTTCAGACAGGTTAATGTCTAACGTAGTGCACAATTATGAGGTATATGGTCCTCAAATAGATGTAGTTCAGAAGGAGTTATGGGAAGGGTTAATTACTTCCCTATTTGTGACTAAGGAAAAGAAAATCAGTGGCTGGTCTTTATCCCAAGCTGGGGTCAAGCTTCGGGGCAATGGATTGATGAATAGTACACGGATGCAACTAGAGACTGAATCAGATGGCAGGGTCTCCTCTCCTCCTTTCCAAGTGAGAAAAGAAGGTCCACAACAGAAATAAGTTTTGACTGGTGGGTTGTTGTTGGAAGGCCCTGGCTTGGTCACACCTTATTCTGGGCTCTGAGACTGCGTTTGAGCTTCCTGGTGCTATTAGAAGAGATGAACATAAGCTGTATGGCCAGAAAAAGACAAGGACAGAAAAACTGCTGGCCACACATGACTCCAAGCATAAATTGTGGGCACTGAAGGAACACTTCAACACTAATCCTTGGAGACCACTATATGCCACTGCTTCCCAACCAGTGTATGTTTACTTTCATTGTACTGTTACAAAAGAGGGAAATGCTACTTTTTCTTTTAAAAAGCAGGGGGGGAACTGTGACAGAATGATTCAGATATACTTGGACCGTTGCACAGGACAAGAAGAGCACTATGAACTTAAATGTATAGTCCAGACCAAACAGTATTCTGGATGTGAAGCTTGCCAACTGCACTATGATGAAGAGTTTGCCACTAGGAAAAGCTATGGAGAACAGTGTTATAAAACAATGTCTTAGAAAATACACACCTCCATGCCCCCTCTTCCAAAGTTCTGGGGGTTTTTTTTCCCCATCCTTTCTCAGAGAAATTTAAGGAACTCCTTTTTTATAATTAATGGCTAGAAAAGTTGGTAATGCCCCTTTTAAAACAATAATTCACTATAGGAGGAAAAGACCCAGGTATAATGCAGTCCTCAATATATGCAAACTTCCAAGAGCATGTCTTAACTGCAGGACAGGATATTTTAAGTGAGAGAGACTAGTATTCCCTTCACCTTCTTTATTTTGTCTGTGTCTAAAATTTTAGGTAATGTTTTGTTACTGAAATATTCTCTTCATTTTGGAAAGCAAAGACATTGAGATTTTCTTTATGATCACTTAACATTTCACACGCAAAATACAAAGCAAAATTATCTTTAATTTCTGCACTTAACAGGGTTTTCAGAAAAGCAAACTTGGCAGTTAGTGCTTCTTCAAGTAAGTCTCCCTCATTTCCGATGCTGGTCTCTAAATCTCTAAATGAAGCAAAATAGATTTTCTATTCTGATTTTCAAATGGAGTTTCTATTTTTAGAAATGTGCAGATTATGGAAAACATAAAATTTGACATACATTTTAAAAATCGGGAATTTTTGACATAGATTTTTCACAACTGGAACCTGAAAAACCTAGCTTGTAAGGAATACATAAAGCCATCATCCTTCATCTTTCTATACCTCTTAAATCTTAGTTTAAAACTGAAACACTAAGAGTGAAATAGTGCCCATCCTCTCACAGTCACTGTAAAGTGAGAAAGTTGCCTCAGCTCCCATGCAACAGCCTGAAAGCTGTAGCATGCCAAGAGACTCCATGAAGCCAGTCAGTACCTGTTCAAGAACACAGGAAAGAGCCAAGTAGGCTGTGAGTAGTTAGCAATTGCTCCATTCTGGCATGGTGAAGACACCCTTGTGGCCATCAGCTCAGTCACTTAATGGGTAATCTTTTTGCTTCCTTGAGATGAGTACTTCTTATTTCTGTTGTTTAGAGGTTATTCCCAAAGAAGAAAGAAAATTATGGAAAGGACAATCCCACTTTATCCTAAACTCTAGATCAAAATAAAGGTGACGTTAAAGCTAGTGAGCAGGACAGCAGGCAGCAGGATTCTCTGTGTAATCAGAGGTAGGACCAACCAGTTTCATAATTCACCCCCTTTAGCTGTTCATCACCTCATCTGTCAATGGACTGAACTTTGTTGCAACTCAGAAAGGCTGAGGTAAAATCCTATTAAAAGATTAGACTCAATGCTTTTTTACCTTCATGTATTTCTCTGCTCTCCTGTACCAGTAGGAGCACAGCCTTCATCTTTCACCATCAAGCTGAGGGTGAAGCTCTGGAAGGCACGAGTCAGTCTTGCTAAGCTCACTTTTGGCATGGAGGTAGAGCAATTACAAAGGTAGTCATCTACAGAACTTGCACTTTTCTCTGAAGAATTTGGTGCTTTTCACAGACTGAGATTTAAAAAAAGAGTAATTACAACAGGGACCCTCTCTTTTAGCATTGCCACAGTAACACAATATCATAGAATGTTTTGGGTTGGAAGGGACCCCTAGAGGTCATCTCGTCCAACCCCCCTGCAGTGAGCAGGGACACTGCTAACTAGATCAGGTCGCTTTCAGCTACTGCGAGTTTTAATAAGCTCTGGCTTATTATTATATATATTATATGTATATTATTATATGGTCTGGCCCATGATGTCATGAAGATGAACCATACCCTTTCTAAAAAATAGCAGTCCTCTTGACACTAAAATGCTGTCCACTAGAACAACCCTATGCTGGCAGAGGATGATCCACACTGAGATATCTTTAACTTTTATTTAAGCATATATGTTTTTTGATCCTAATTATATTATTAATGTCAACCAAAGGTTACTTCTTCAGTGGGGCCAAAACATTGTGGTCAATGTCTTGAATTTTAGTATTAAATTTGGGAAAGGAATGATACACTGAGATCTTCAGCTGAGCTAAATTAATGTTTTGCACAGCTGAAGTTGGTAGGAAAAGATGGCTCAAAGCCATATTTCTGCTCCCCCACTCCTGAAATGGCTGGAAACCAAAAAAGCCCCGGACTATATTAGAACTGTCTTGTTGCTAGCCTAAGTTTAGACCTAGTAGGAGCATTGTACAGGATCAAAATGTGGTGAAGTGGAATCTACCACAACTTTTCCCATTCAAAGCTAAGAGACATTAGGCATATGGCACAGCACTCAGTGAGGCTGAAAGGTATATCATAAGCTGCTTCCATCATTTACTAGCAGTCCTGGATAACAGGGGAGGTCCCAGATGACTGGAGGTTGGCAAATGTGACGCCTATCTTCAAGAAGGGCTGGA
>BOSO01020290.1:3033-14799 GCA_018403395.1 Gorsachius goisagi | reverse complement strand
CTCATATCCAATCTCTGCGTCCCCTGGGGCAACTTGAGGCCATTTCCCCTCATCCCACCGCCCGTTACCAGGGAGCAGAGCCTGACCCCCACCCCCCCAGCTCCTCCCTCCTCTCAGGCAGTTGTAGGAAGCGATCAGGGCTCCCCTCAGCCTCCTCTGCTCCAGGCTGAACACCCCCAGCTCCCCCAGCCTCTCCCCATCAGCCTTGGCCTCCAGACTCCTCCCCAGCTCCAGTGCCCTTCTCTGGACATGCTCCAGTGTTTCCAAGTTATAAAAATCTCTGGTCTCCCGACTTCATGCATTAGAAGTGGCATTTCATCAGCTGTATGGGACTCTTGGGGTGCTTGGAGCCTCCTCACCTCAGCTTGCCAAGCTTTCAAGGAGCAGGGTGCAGGCAACAGCCGTCAGCTCCAAGAGCAGCCACTTATTTCACCGTGGCTCAGGTTTGCAAAGGTGCCTGGTCTCTCAGGAGCAGAATCTGGTGGTTTAGGGGCTACACCTGTAACAGTGATCACCTGATGCTGAAATTTAGGAGCTGGCCTCCTGTTGAACTCGGTGACTATGGACCTGCTGTGAGAGCACGAGATGGTGCAGGGTGTTCATTTTATGCCCATCTGCTAATCAGCTTTTGCCCATTAGAAGCATGGTCACTTATGTCAACATACACTTGCCATATGTTCTTTATACAAGTTCTACTTGCTAAAAATCCTTTGTCCACCATTACATACATGTCTCCACAAGAAAGATAAAAGTGATTTTCTCCCTCCTTCAGTGCAACACTGACTTTCCTGCTTAGACGCCTCCTCTCCCAGCACTCAGGTCATCACCAGTCATTTATTACCACCCAACAGAAAATATTTTTCTCTTTTGAAGCTTTGATTTCCTTTTAACTCTCATACATTACGTATCGCCCCTTTGGTTTCAAGTTAAAAGAAAGTCACAAATAGCACTAAAGAGAATGAAACACAAAGTTATTCTGACCTCTTTCAGACTGAAAAATAATTTGTAGAGTTCTGTTACCTTTTGTACCAATTCAATGTAATAATTAGTCCAAGGTAAGATCTAACAGGAGGGCAGACACTCTCTTTGCCAGCAAGTTACCACAAAGCCATTAGCGAGCTGTTTGCTGCAGTGGGCATCAGCCTTCCTTTCGAATGAGATCACCCCCATTTAAAACAAGTTGTCTCTGGGTAGTGTACTGAAGTTTAGTAATACACAATTAAGTTTTGATCATCACTTAACTTGATTACCTGCTTTGTGGGTTAATCACTATGCTGTCCCACAACACACCTCAGCTGCGGCTCAGTACTACACATTTTACAGCCAGGTTTCACTCTAAACTACTGTTTAAAACTGCCCCAAGTCTAGAAAAATGACACTGAAAACTTCTGAGTAGGCTTCTCTATACAGAAAAACATTTTAAACAAATTCTTAGCAGTTAATCTTAAGTACCTTTTTATTATTCACCTTCTTCCTTTTTATAGCTTACTGCAAACAACCGAAAGGTGACAACACAGCGTTTAAAACGTCAGCAGCACTCTTGTGTGTCCTTTTCACACCTACGAATCCAGTTCAACGCATGTTTTAAAGATCCTTTCCCCCTCCTCCCTTCTGCAAGACAGCCCTGGATTGCTACTCACTGCGCTAGGAGGAGACTCAGGGACTTCTTGGTGACCACCCCGGCAAGCTCCTGGTTTGGAACGTGGCACTGCCACCACAGGAGCATGTAAACCCACGCCTGCTGCTCAAGCCTACACATCCAATTCAGAAAGCAAGCTTCATCTTAACCTCCCCTTTGGAAGTCTGTAATGTAAGTTTGTATACATAATTTTTAACGTGAAACATGTATTTTCAAAATTAAACAGGAAATCAGATCGCTGTGTTAAGATTTTTATACATAAGGCAGATTTACAGAGATTTAATTACTTCTTAAAAATAACCATAGTGGTATGGCTCCTCATTATTAAGGCTCCTCAATTATTAAGCACTTCACACACTGGCAGCTCAACTACTTTTTCAGATCTCACTTTTATGGTAGTTATCTGCCTCCTCTTTCCATCAGTTTTGCTGAGCAGATGTGCCCAAACTACGGGCTACTGATTTGCCCAAGGGTTGCAGAGGCCTGGGACACTGTATGAAGAAAGCCCCAGTGTCATCTCAGCCTGCACTTTATTGACGCTCCATTAAATTACTGCAAAAGTCACCTTCCACATTTTATGAACATTCCCAGTATTACTGATGCACGTAAGTAATGGCTGAAATTTTAGTATCAGTATTACGTGGCAGGAAATAAAAGGGGTCTTTGAGTACAAGCAAGCTGGCAGCAAACCGCTCTTGGCAAAGGTTTCTTGGCTTCACTCCTGTCTCACAGCTCACATCAGTATCCGAAAATCATAACATTTTCTGGAATGTACAGGTTAAATTAGGAGATGGGGTTTTGAGCTTATTTTCAGAGAGGACGTTTGGTGAATTGGTATAATCTGTATCAAGAAAATGGATTATTTTTACAGGTTTACCTCTTTGTTGCCTTTATTTTATATATATTTTACATTACTGCCCAACCAAAACCAAGTACCACAGCACAAAGACACTCACTGATTAGAAAAAACACTTCCAGCCTGAAAAGCTGCTCATGTGACTGAGCGTTTATACTGCAAAGAGAACACATGATGAGCACAAAAAATGTGTAACATAATGAAATATTACTGACTTCTAATGCTGGAAAATGCATTGGAAATTTAAAATTAGTTTTAACACACACTAAGAGTAGTGACAATTCATTAAAATTTATTAAAAACATTAAGACTTTGGAGAACTCTGCAATGCTGCTTTAACTCTAAGTTGGTTGTAACTTCACAAATATGCTAAATACCATATTAACAAGGAATACACACTAGTTAGATCATAAGGAAAAGAAAAGAAGGCGGCAAGGTAAAAAGTAACTTTTATGTCAAGAATGTCCTGGTTGCTTGATAATTATGAATTTTTTGTTCATACCTAACAAGAAATTCATATGCACCTCAAGAGAAGAACAAGTTAATGTAGGTCCACAATCACCTTAATTATAATTCTTACTTAGAACTGCGTGCAAACCAGCTGCCTGTAAAGTTTAAAAAAATAAAAAAAAATCAGATTTCTTCAGATACCTCCAATTCAGAAGTAAGAGGGAGCCATTCTCCTGTTACAGAGACACTCATCTCTAGGATTCAGCCAACAGACTTCAGAAGATACCCCCCAACTTACCTGCAAATACAGGGCAAGTAAAGCATCAGCATAAAGAAACTGTGCTCCGTGAAGAAGTCCTTTAATCCTTGATCAAATCTGCAGCCAAGATTAGCGGGCATCTTTGAGAGTACACAATATTTACTCAAGGAAGCTTCCCCGTAAGCCCACTGAAAGGGGCTTTTACAATTACGGAAGTAAAAGGCAGGAGCTCTTTCACAATGTTCTCTTCTTGCTGTACTGTCCAAGATGAATGGCCAAGCCATCCTCCCTGTTGTCAACACAGTTTTATCCACAGCACATGGCAAAGGCAACGCTGCCAGCAGCAGCAGAAGCCAGAAGGATACCTTGCACATAGCCAAGGCGCATCTACTAGTCTCCTTTCTCCCTGGCTTCTCCCCTCCAAAGCCCAAAGACCTCTTCCCTTCATAGGAGATTAATCGGGCTCCCTGGCTCTGAGCTGCTACGTTATTCATTCTCTCTGCTGGAGAAGCTGGAGCCAGGCCAGCTGCCTGGATTTCTTTCATGCACAGTGTCCTAAAGAGACACATTTGGAAAAAGCACCCTGTGATAAATCATTACTGTTGCCAAGTATAGTTACAAAACACTAACAGACTCTCTGTCTTGAAAAGAAAGAAAAAACCCAACGTTGCCATTAACCTCTTGTGCATCGTAATGCCCGAGAATCTGTACGCAAAACACTGACCCACTGACAAAACAACCAAGAAACAACCATATGACACTTATATTACAACATGAACCCATGTCAGAAAAAAAAAGTTGCTTTAATTTTCCAGAATATACTTTTCTTTTTTGTTATCCTATTGAATTTAAAAGGAACTAGGCAGAAGGCCAGATTTCAAATTAATCTAATCTAGTCACTTAAGAATGCAGGTATCACACAACAGGATTGTCAGAAGTGCCCGAGAAGCCTACGTACTCCTCCTCATTCGGTATTTAAGAACTCCCAGAAAATCTCACAAAAGTGAAGTTAAAAATACTTTTTTTAAAATGGCCCGCATCTGAAGAATTTATATTAAAAATTGGATCAATTTGTTTAGTAAAATGAAAATTACTCTTTCAGTTTAAGCTTGTCACACTGTGACTAAACCAGCGATCCCTGTTTGGTTAAAAATATGGGTTTATAAAATACAGAATCAAAAAGCTCAAAGTCAGTGCACCGTATCTTTCCGCAACTGTAACACTGCTATGACACGCAGTGGGAAATACTTCTCTTGGGAAAACAGGAAGAAAATTAAGAAAACTGACTTGAATTAATAAGCAAATTCTTATGACAAGGCCTGCTTCACTGTCATTATATACTTATGAAGTAGCCTCTGTTTCATTTGATTTTTGTCTCACTGCGCCCTCATTTTACTGAAGTGCTTTCAGGTACGGCTCCTGCTGTCAACCTGTCTCAGCCTCTCCCAAGTGCAATGCTGAACAGGTAGGAACAAACAGTACACTCCCTCCCGAGACGCTTCAGAAAATAAAGGAAAAAGTTTTATTTTCATGACCTCACATGTATTTGAAGTGATGATCTTCTCTCTGGAGCGCGTCAAGAAAAGAGGTAAACTTTGTTGGTCGTACAAAGAACCACCAGCAGAGACAAACGTCTCCATTTAATAGCAAGGATGCATCTCGGGCACACGCAGTGAGCAAAAAGTTCCTGTTTTGTTTAATTGTCAATAAGGAGAAGATAAATAATAGCTGGATATTCAGCTTATAAACTGTTAGTGGGCTTTTATCTTGCAGGTCAGCTTTCAGGGCAACATTTCCTAGCTAAGGATCGTTTATCAGCCATGTGGATCAGCAGACAGTACTAAAAGGCAGCTGTGATGATATAGACACCTAGAATTCAAATTTTTCTTACATTTTAGAACTTTGATCTACTGAAGTCTTCCTAGATGTCTGTATTTAATAACACAGCACTGTTTTAAACTTTCAAACAAGTTTTGTTCATGCAAGATACTAATTAAAAATACAGATGCAATTTTGAACTTGAATTTCTAAACAAAAGAAAGTGCAGAAACACCACCAAGAATGCTTTCCGTAGCTTTTTATTGCTTTTAATAAAATAGTGTTAGTAACTCAGTGATCAGAAAGATATTTCACTGTGAACAACTTCAAGGAATATTTAAAAAAAAAAGTGTAAGCAGATGACTCGATCATTTAAAAATCAGACATGCACTATTAATTCTTGTGGTATCAGTGAAAGTGTTCAATACAAATTAGTCTGCTTTTAATTTATTTTCAGTATGAAAATAAATTCACGTATTAATACTTCACTTGAGCTTGTAACAAAAGACAATTCAAATATAAATTAAAAGCCTCTTTTTAAATTGGTATATTGGAATGAGATAATCCATGATCTTCATTTCTTACTTGAAGAAGCAACCGAAAATCCAGTTCACCAGATGATTATTTTTTGTCTGTTGGCAATTAGTAACAGAGGTGTCAGAGGGGAGTTGGTGGCTGATAGTATACACATGGCTTCATGAACCACTTTGTCGTAATTCACCTAAAATAAGATACTGATTTTCAAACCTGTTTAAATGACCCAAACCACCTTCTGCTAAGATCTGGACACCTTGACAAAGCTTCTTGTAAAATTACATCCCTAAACTTGCTTAGATCTGGGGGGGGTGGGGGGTTGTACACTAAGAGAGAATGGGTTGGTTTCTATACCGATCACATCCTCAAGAAGAAAACAATGATATAAAAGGAAAATTAAATCCTTCCACATCAGAAATATCTTGCAGCAAAAAGTTCTGCAATTGCCTCAAGTAGGTCATTTAAAAATGGAAGCTTGGGTAAAAATTATCCATGAGTTATCTAAAAATATATCCAACATTAAAAAAAAAAAAAGTCCTCATATGCATGTTGAGATAGTTTAGTCAAACAGTCTGAAGAAGAGAAAGTTCTAAAGAGATGACAGCTTAGAAATCAATCCTCTTATGAAGAAAAGATAATTTTTCCATCAAAATACTAGTAAGTACTAGACACTTCCTTAAGGAAAAAAAAAAAGAAAGAGCAAGTGCAACTCCAATTAAGAGAATGTAATAACGATGTTACAGACATTGATTTGCCAACACTTAGTACAGGTACTTCATGCATCAAAGGGATGCTCATATGAATGAAGTCAAACGTATGTCTTGTTTATCTCTGTGTATGCAAACCCTGTAACTTTATATGCATAGTGCTGAACTGGGAGCTGCAAAAGCCACATGAAAAAAGCCATAGAAAAACCCTGGAGGCTGGGAAGAGGATGCAGGAGAAGGGAGATGACTAACCTTTACTGAGTTGTATTTGTATACATCACGCGTTAGAACAAGTCACTATAGATCAGAAGGTTTTATATAAACTGGCCAATACTTAGCACACAAAAATCCCTCAAAAATAAAAGTATGAATCATACCTGGAATATAAATCTGGGATGGAGCAATATGGTTTCAACATCTGTCAATGTAATAAACAAATGGAAGAATCTGTATCCATGCTTCCTTGGGATAAGTCACACTGAATATAAATAATATTTATCTTTAGGTACTGAAAAAAATTGTGATACAGAAAAATGCCACATCTTTGGTGGAAATTTAAGTAAAGGCATGCTTAGACTCTGAAGGATTAATAATACTGAGGAGAATGTGATAAAAATGGATCTGGTTAACAGACACTGAAGGCCAGAGGGTTCAGCTCTCTGGAGACTGCACTAAAGACAAACCAACCTCTTCAAAATACACCCACTGCAGACCAGAAGAACAGGCAAGGTTTGCCCTCTAGTTGTGCTCCAAAGAGCGAAAGGACACCAGGGATCCAGCAAGCGGGTACGTACACAAAACCAGCAGCGATTCAAGCGAAGAGGCTCAGTCATCTTTAACAGTACACTCTGAGCAACCACAGGCAGCGCTGGCCTGGCCCCGAGTGGTAACTCGCTGCAATCCATGTACCTCTTGCAGCATCTAGCAACATGACCTTTCGTTTATCAAAGAAATAAAAAATAATTCATGACACAGGCTTTGTTTCATTTTGTTTGGGAATACTCCTACCGCACTGCAAGAGAGAACACTTCCAGCTGGCGCAGAAGCAATTGATATCCAAAGAATGTCTTGCACACGGAGCACAGGATCAGCGCGCAGTTTTGTGAGATTCCTCCCTTCTTGTGAAAGGTTACAAAACTGCAGATTGTTTCTTAACTGCAATTAAATACCAAAATTAAATAAAAAAATAAGCAGTACTGTGAAGTCCCAGAAAGTTCCTCATGATCATGTGACATACTTTCACCAAAGCTGCTTCTACTCCTACCACAACAGCAGCTCATCACAGTTAGCATTTTGGATCCAATCAAGCTAGAACCACCTTGGGACGCAACGTCAGCTGGCCATATAGCCAAAGAGTACATCAATACCTCTTCTCAGAGCTGTCTCTGACATACAGAGGTATTCTGATGCTTCTCTCAGAGCAGTAACTACAACTCTCCTGGCCATCACACCTCATCCATCTTCTTCTATATTCTTTGCTGCTTACTTTATAACTGGATAGTTGAAAAATCAGACATATTGAAAATGAAATTTAATAAAGTAACAACTTAATAACACCTTCCACCACCCAGTTACAGTCTCATCTTGACTTTTATCATCACATTTAGAAGCTTAAACACAAAATGAAATTATGAGACAAGAGGCTTATTTTGCACACGGAGATTTTACAATGGAATGGGGAATACAGACTCCCTCCATCCCGTACAGCAATTAATATTTCTTCTCTCCACACTATTTTATAATATTCAAAGGATACCTAGAAAAACCTTCCTTCCTCCTCCCTGAATACAAAAAGCATGACTTCTGCCTTGCAGCATCCGTGCCACGTGCTCTGCCATTCAAAGTTTCTAGTTTATATTCTTTGTATTACCTATGCTACATGGAAAAAAATTATATATTGCTGCTAAAAGATTATTCTCTTGTGGTCTCATTGAACTTATTCCTACTAGTTAATCAGAGAAAAGACACGGAAGTATAAGCCTTTCACAAACCTCTTGACAACATAGACTCCAAAGAAGCTAAATTTAGTACTAAAAGTTGTGAAAAGCCACCTTGAAAGAACACTTCCCAAAGAGCTGAATTCATTCTTAGATGAATTCAACTCACCTGCCGCAGTACTGCACACTTGCATGCTCTATGATGAGAAAGAGATCCGCCCAGTTCATCTATCGATGTCATTCATTGCTTGGAAAATCTTCTTGAAATTGTGCCAAGCCACACGATGTGAAAATTCACCAGCTAATTAGTAAAGGAAATTACCTACAGCTTTCTATGATTGACATCGATTAATTTGAAATCATTGCAGGCAGAATTTCACTGCAAACAGAGATTACAGTTTCAACATTCAAAAAGAACAAAAATACAAAGCCTGATATTTAGCTTAAACTTTTCTCCATTTTAATTATTTCTCCCGTACGTGAAAATGTTTGATTAGTTTTTGTGCCACATCAAGTTCTGATTACAAGAAAATAGACATTATATATTCAGCACACTGAGGTAAAATGACAAAAAAATCAACATGCAAGTGTTGAATATTTCTAAAACAATTTCTTTATTTAGAAACATTTAATACTTAATAAGCTTCCAGAATTGTGAATAACATTACTTTTAGTTTGCTTGTATAAAAAACAGAAATCCATTTTTACAGATGAGATTACTCATTTTGTTTAAATCATCATAAAGTTAAGGAATCCAAGTTTGTTGCTTACCTAAGAACTGGGGTAGGCTTGTTCCAGTAGCCAAAGGTCAATCATTAGACATTAATGATGTTACAGATGAAACACTTGAATTCACAGATACAAACCTTTGTTCTTAATTGTCTTGTCTATATTTTTAAAAATAATGTAGATACAGCCATTAAGGTTTCCTCAGGCATCCTGGAAAGGACATTCCACTTTCCCAACAGTCTGGCTTAACAAATCCCTCAAACTGATTATGTTACTTTCTTTTGAAGCAAGCATGCATATTCTTTTTGAACTGTAGATGAGAAAACTTTTTTCTTTGAGGAATGAGAGAAGGCAAGGTCATTTGACATGGAAAAATGTGACTATCTCCTTTGCATATCAGCATGGTGCATTTCAGCATAGCTTTTGATACATGATTTGTCAGAAAACTTCTACTCCCTCTACTGGTTCAGCGAGAGTAAGGCTATTACATGCCCACTAGTACATGTGAACGCCACCATGAAATCCCAGATGTATCCAAAATGACACAGAATATACGTATTTTATTCAGTTCCCCTTACATACCTGCATCGCTACAGTCTGACTGTAATAGTATACTGATATATTTCTTTCCTTAGCCCCAAAAATTTTTAGTAACAGAACTGATGCTTTTGATTTGCTTAGCACCTATGCTGTATTGCGTTTTAAAGCTCAACTTGTTGACTCACATAGTACGCAGTACAATGATACTGACTCCATCCCCTGTCCAGCCTGTTGCTAAAGATGCTATATACTGCTGGCGCCAATATCAATCCCTGACAAATGTTCCTCATAACTGGCCACCAGTTATGACTTTGAACTTTCGATCACTCTCCTTTCAGCCTGGCAATCCAGTCAGCTTTCCTCTCAGGCTGCAGTCCATCTATCTAGCCCGCATCCCCTCCAGCTGGCCCCAAGGGTCTTACAGGCAGTGTTGAAAGCCTTGCTAAAGGCAGTGTAAGCTGTGTCCACTACCCCATTCCCATCTGCAGAGCCAGTCACTTCATCACTGAAGGCAACCAGGCTGCTCAAGCATAATTTGTAACTTGATAGTGTCAGCTTTTCCCAATGACCTTCTTGTCTTTCATGCCTAGAAACGGCTTTGAAGGAGTCTTCATAATTTTTCCTGTGACCGAGCCGAGGCTGTCAAGTCTGTATTTCCCCAGACCCCCTCGCTTCCCTTAGATGGGTGTAACGCTTGCCTTCTCCCAGTCCCCAGTGACCTTCTCATGCTCCTTGGCACATACCTTCCAGCTTCCTACACTCTCCTGTGAAGATATAGAGATGCCAGAAGCGAGCTCTGGTGGAAAGCATCTGGAAAATGACTGGGGAGCTCCAGTTCGTAACAGCCTTATTACAGCTTTCACACAATGCTATCTAGACTGATATCCTTTGCGTGAAGAGCCTGTTCAAAGCTCCCTAAAGGTTTATTAGCAGTTATCAGTACAGTAAAAAGCCAGTTGTGTTCTTTAAGCAGCATTCAGCAGTTAGTCAACAGGGATTAAAGCAGCTAGGTTGCACAACTAAACAGTTCTGCTTACAAAAATCCCTTTTTGACAAAAAAAAAAGAGGATCTAAAAGGAAATTTTAAAATTCTCTCTAAAATTTACTATATTCACTATGCAGCTCCATTAAAACTGTGGGCAAATGCAGTAGAAACAAACACCATGTAATGAGGAAGACAGATACCCCCAACATGATGCTACCCTCTTTTCTTCCAAGCCTCCTACCTTCCTTCTATAGCCAGAAACAAGAGCAGCTTCCACAGCTATGCTCGCAGCCCCAGACATCCCTCACCAGCACCCCTTGCTTTTTCATCTTGCTCATTCCTGCATGAAATCAAAGCTTATCCAGAAGACCACTGAATTCAATGAGCTCCAGTCAAATACTGCTTTCTGCCACTACAACACTCGATGGCAAGCATTACACATAATCTACAAAGGCAAATCATTGCTTCTGTAGTTTCTGACAGCCCAAAACCAAGCACGGACAGTGAAGGCTTCCAGGTAAGTCTGGAGAGAGAAAAGGTGGTGGATGGCGCAGGGGAGTCGACCACTGCCTAAGGGCAGAGCTCTAAAGGGGAAATGGCACAACCTGCAAACATTACCACTCCCTGACCCTTTTAATTTCAAAAATCAATTCCCTCGTTTGCAGAAAGGATGCCCACATAAAGGACTGGTTTAAAAAGCCTTTTTCTTTTCCCTTGAAGAAACTCTCTGGAGGTTAAAGAGCTCCGAACAACATATGAGGACAGCAGAAGGGGAGATGGCTGCTGTAATGGAAGCAACATTCAGAGTGGAGCAGGAGGACAAATCAGCCCCTGCTATTGGAAGGGACTTCGGTGAATTAATCTCAGCAATCAGATCTGTAGAATCGCTAATGAAGGGAAAGATTTGAGAAGGATTAAAGCTGATACAGAAGAACTTGAGAATGGGCCCACTGACCTAGAGTTAAATCTGGACGAAACCCATCAAGTAGGAGTATGTCTGAAAAATAAGATGTGTGTAGCTGAGGAAAAAGGAGTGCTTCTACATGCGCTGATAGAAATAGAAAATGGGGAAACAGCAAAAGAAAAAGCACTAGCTCCCAGCAGCTATAAAGGAGACAATCCTGCCAAATACTCAGGGTATGCCCCCCTCTCTTTTTTAGCTATTTGCAACAGATACAGCAATCAGCATAGAAGAAATGTATCAACCATTTTTCTCTCGCCTTCCCAAACCCATGTACCTAATTTTACAACTTAACCTTTTTGAACAAATGGGACAGAGCCTAAAGATTCTTTCACTCATTTTGGTGGGGGG
>BOSO01020287.1:0-15975 GCA_018403395.1 Gorsachius goisagi | reverse complement strand
GGGGATGGGGAGTGGGGGTTGCAGTCAGTTCATAATCATAGAATCATAGAATGTTTTGGGTTGGAAGGGACCTTTAGAGATCATCTAGTTCAACCCCCCTGCAGTGAGCAGGGACACCGTTAACCAGATCAGGTTGCTCACAGCCCCACCCAACCTGGTCTTGAATGTTTCCAGGGATGGGGTCTGCACTACCTCTCTGGGCAACCCGTTCCAGTGTTTCACTACCCTCATTGTAAAGAATTTCTTCCTTATATCTAGTCTAAACCTACCTTGTTTTAGTTTAAAGCCATTACCCCTTGTCCTGTCACAGCTGGCGCTACTAAAAAGATTGTTCCCATCTTTCCCCCTTTAGGTACTGAAAGGCTGCAATCAGGTCTCCCCGCAGCCTTCTCTTCTCCAGGCTGAACAACCCCAACTCTTTCAGCCTGTCCTCATAAAAGAAGTACTCCAGCCCTCGGATCATTTTAGTAGCCTTCCCCTGGACCCGCTCCAACAGTTCCATGTCCTTCTTGGGCTCCAGAGCTGGATGCAGTTCTCCAGGTGAGATCTTAGCAGAGTGGAGTAGAGGGGCAGAATCCCCTCCCTCGACCGTCTGGCCACATTGCTTTTGATGTAGCCCAGGACACGGTTGGCCTTCTGGGCTGCCAGCGCACATTGCTGGCTCATGTCCAGCTTTTCATCCACCAGCACCCCCAAGTCCCTCTCGGCAGGGCTGCTCTCAATCCTTTCTTCCCCCAGCCTGTATTGATACCGGGGGTTACTCCAACCCAGGTGCAGAACCTTGCACTTGGCCTTGTTGAACCTCATGAGGTTCACACAGGCCCACCTCTCCAGTTTGTCCAGGTCTCTTTGGGAGACATCCCATCCTTCTGACTGTTCCTACATACACGCTATTAAGAGCACAATCCTTAAAGATTAAGAATTATTTTTTTATTGGAGCTGTCTGAATGTGAGTCTGATTATAAATCACAATCTGGTAACTCAAGAAGTTACGAGGACCATGAGTAAAAGTAAAATTTTAGAAGTAGTCATCATCTTCAGAGAACTTACAGGAGATCTTAGTGACCCAAACATATAACTGCTACAAGAAAAGGGAGAGCTCAGGCCTTTGTATACCACGGATTCAGTTCACTAAAAACAAGATGGATGAGAAGCAGTTTCAGGAATGACATGTGTCTTCTTTCTGAAAAAAAAAACATGGCAAAAGTTTATTTGGAGCAATAGACTGCCCGAAAAGCACAGAAAGTGGTACTGGAGCCCATGCTGAACCATCAGGAACCAGGCAGTGAAAGAGAACATCTAGACTACCTTTACACGCTTATCCCTTTGTTCCCAAAGTTTACAATGATAAGCTTCAAATAAAATAAATACAGTGATCACACTGGAGAACAAATTGGTGAAAAAATGTGGTAACTTTGGTGCAAAAAATTGCAAAGAACTAAAGTCCAGTGAAAAGTATGAACAAATGAGGATATTTAAATGTCTGCATCTAAGCAGCTTGCACAGATTCACTTAATCGTCAATGAAAAAAAAAAAGCAGGACACTTTTAAGAAAAACACATCTCATCCTAAAATAAATGTGAAAAATATATCAGGTAAACTATTGTTCAGATGCTCCATTTAATGTATGTTTCTATAAAGAATGCCTAACTTAGCTATGGTGTGCACTGGAGAGTAAGACTTAGCTGCAGGTTAAGCGGCTCATCTGTATCTACACAGAGATATGCTATGTGTCTCCCACTCTCAGTGATGAAGATCTCATTAGTACAGTGAATGGAGCTTGGAAAATAACTCATCTTATCCTAAAACAGAGTATGTCAGAGTAATTAATTTGTTTAAAAGGAATTATTTAGTGCTTCTTGAGATTCTGCAAGTTTTCTGGGATATTGACACAGGGCTCACAGATGTAGCAAAGAAATCATAGGAGATTAGAAGCCTATAGGAACGCCAGTTAGAGATATCATTGGGTGTCCAAGACCAACTGAAATTACAGTAAATTTAGGAAACTGAATCATATCTCTAATGGAGAACAGCTGAATATCCATTCTAGCACATGACTAACTTTTGATTCAAAGTTCTATTCAGTTGTCAATCCAAAGGCATAAAACGTCATTTGAAATGTCCCACAGCTCCTGGCTTCTGTCTGCCTCTCCAACAAGGAATCCACATCCCATAGGTCTTGAGCTGTATCTGCCGGTCCTGTGTAGACTCACATTCACTTTGCCAGGCATAGAAGCATACATATAAACATCTCTATTTGTGCGCCTTTATCTTGAATCAAACAGACACCTGAAGTCTGGGGAGATGATCTACACTATCCTATACCTGTCCTTCCTTCTTTGTTCCTCTCAGCTCTGAAGTATCAAATTGTCTGAACAAATCTAGTTGAAACATCTGAGCTATCTGAATGTAATTAACTCTAAAGTCTACAGAGATCGATGTCTTGCTTCCAGATGAGAGTACATAAGGAGACTGAATGAAAGGGAGTTTTTCAACATTGTTTAAATAGACTTAAATTCATTAATCTATCATTTGCTTTTCCCTTAACTTCTCTTTTAAATGGTTTGTCAGGATGAATCTGCTTATTTATTTTTTCTTTAAAAAACTTTCAAGATACGCTGTGCTTTATAGGTTATAAAACTCACCTATGCTCTTTTTTTTTTTTTTTTTAAATAGTTATGTCCTGTAACACGTTTTAAAGATATATCTTAAATATGTAGGGGTACATTTTTTAGACCTTCATTTAATTTTCATGCAAACTTAGGGTCCTGTTGAAGGAAGATTAATTCCATTTCAACTCATGAAAATCTGCAAACACAAGTCTAATTTGAAGCATGCCTTTAAATCTCATTATTTTTAATAGCATTTATGCATAGTTGTGTGCTTCTGGATGTAATTTCAAATTGTTATTTCTACTGAACACACAAAAATAAACTCCTAATGTCTTTCCTCTTCCAAGTTTGTATTCTCTTGTATAAACATTGTCATTGAAAAAAAATGTATGCAGATGAATAATTTTATTGGTTTGGTATGAATGATTTCAGGCTTAAGGTCTTAGACTAAATTGCAGGTGCATGTTCAAAGAAGTGATTGGTACAGGTTTGAAGCCACAACTGGAAACTATTGAATAAAAATGAATTCTGAATTGTACCAAGAATTCAGGGTGTGAGAACATGCAGAGCATGGGTGAACTGCATCCTCGCGCTGCTCGTGCTCCCTGTACTGTTGTGCAAAGGCGTCTGCTGCACGCTGCTGCATTCAGAAGTACCACCCCTGGCTAGCGAAACCAGTGTTAAATCAGTTTTATGCTGGAAGAGCTGTAGAAAAGTACCACAGCATAATCCACAATCCTGTTGTAAACCTTATTTTTTTTAATTTATTGTTTTTAATAAAAAAGAATGCAAATATCTATGTGGTCTAAATTGTGTATGACAAAACATGGTGCCTAAAATATGTTACCTGCATTTATTGTCGTTCGAGTTGTTCATGTTATACTTACCTAAAATAATTTCATGATTCATTCTAAATATCTCTCATGTCATACTTATTTATCTGGAAAATATTTAACATCTGACCCCCATGTTCACCTATCATTTTCTGATATATATATATATATATATCTCAATATAAGTTATTTTTCCTAAGTTCACAATCAGGAGAATCTGTAAATGTAAAGCAGATCCCAAATCCCCTGTGCACCGTTTGTAAAACAATATCTCTCCTTTGTCCTCTGGGTCTGGCAGATTTTTTTTTTCACTGCTTCTTAAGATTATAGGTTGCCTTTGTGATCTATTCAGAATTGAATTTACTTAATTTCCCCAGAGAAGAAATCACAACAGATATTAAATACATTGTGTGTATTTTTTAAACTCTTTAGCACAGCATGGCTATATTCTCTGAAATAATTGTGAAAATGTCAGCTTTGTCTCTTTTATTGTTGGGTGTTTAAATTTTAGTCATCCCAGTCTACATATAATCACCTTAGACTCACTTTAAAATCAATGGTGGAATAAATGCAGCTCAAAAGGTGGTTTATTTGACCTTGTCCAAATCCTTATTTCAGGAAGATATAAATCTTCCTTTGGAAGTGCCAATTTCTCTCAATTAACCATAAAAAGAATTAGTGTGATTAGCTCAGAGGCATATGTCTACTTTCAGTCATGCCAATCCCAGCCTAGCTGTCTAGTGCAATTTATTTTTTTATTCATCCTTTTCCCTTTAGTATTCAATGGTTCACACTTTTTTTTTACCATGACTTACAAATAAATAAAAAAATCCTTCAAAAAGTATTCCACAGGCACAGGGAATAATATATTAAAAAATGACAAAAGACCCTACCTGTCTTATCAGACAGATCATTTAACCCATATGCACTTAATTTTGCAGTGTGTGAAAAGGAATTACATACTTGCACAGTAAATAAACATTCTTAGTCTTTTAGTAGGTCTATGCTAAAAGAGACAATTTAAAAATGAATAATGTATATTCGTTCCTTTTACTAAATAAGAAGAACTATACAGCTCTTTCATGACTCTTCTATTGGTCTTTAGGCTGCCTGTTGCGTTACTGTATGCTCCTTCTTATAGAGCTCATATAGTCCAATTTTCCCCTTTTTTTGTTGTTGTTGATGAAGAAAGTGTGCTCCATTTACGCATTCCGTATATTCCGCATTCCTTTTACACACTCTCACAGTCTGTAAATTTTTGAAATACTAGAAGTACATTAACATCTGCCTTCAACAGGAATGGTGTAACACGCATAAGGTAGGATGGTAGCTATATATTGAATATATCCCTGCTTCACAGTTAGGAAAACGCCTTAAATGTAGTTGTAGATGTCCTAGACTTACATGTAAGCCAAGTTCCCCTAAGCTCTTACTCCAGAAAGAGGAAGAGACTCACTGGGAACAGACAAGAACATGCAAATATTTCAAACTGCAGAGAAACACCACCCAGGGAGTTGTGGGAAAGGGACCGCGATGGGAAAACCCAGATAGATGAGATGTGCAGGTTTATATGCCACCCTTGAGAGCCTAGGGGATTCAGCAGCAGGAGTTACTGCAGACAGAGACAAGCGGCAAGTAATGAGTCAGCCTCCATGTCCCATTGCTGCTTCTCTGTGCCATTCATCCCCCAAGTAATTTAATAAGTGTTCCATTAAGAAAAAAGTGGATGCCCATGATTCTGTGCTGCAAGGTACAGCACACAAAGCTTCAAAAAAGGCTCATAATGATTTTTTGGTCTCTGTGCAATACTATAAATCTCTCATACATGTTTTTCTTTTTTTATATGAGAAAAGCCAAGGAAGGGAAAAGTGCTTGTTATAAGAGTGGTGCAGCAGATATTTTTTATGAAACTTGTATTTTATCTGGCATGTATTGCATCTTTAAAATAAAAGTGTCACAGGCACCAATCATTCAGAAATGTTATTAAAAATCTCTGGGTTTGTTCTCAGTTGTTCCTCTGAGGTTTCATTTGAGCTTTGAAACTTTATCTGCTCAGTGATACCTTTTTCAGGACATTCCGATTGTCAGAGGAATACATGGAAGATTTGATTTGATTTGATTTATCATTTCTTTTTATAAGTGTTCATTTTGTAGGGTTTTATTAGTAAATCACTTCCAAGAGTAATGCATAGACATACTGAAATTGAAATTATCCAACTTTCATCCATTTAAAATCAAAACATTTATTTTTATTCCAAATTGTCTAAGAACCCTTATCAGCTTTGCTGTTAAAGCAGTACAAAATGTTTATCTCCTGTCATCATGATAAAGAAATGAATCCCATACTTTTAAACATGAGTTGATTCATTCCCTCCTTCTCTCATTAATATATATTACTATAAAGAAATCACAGGAATTCTAAATGAACAAACGAGTGTTGTTTTTTTTTTTTTCCCACCCTTAATACATTCATAAAAGAGCTATAGAAAGATAAGAAATTCCCTTTTGAAACATCATATTAGAATTGTTGTGAGATAAATATGTGGCTGTATGAATGATAGTTTTGACAGACTATCTTCTGCATTATGCACAATACTATAGCTTTATGAAGTCTTTTTTCATGTATTTTTTGAGCTGGGTGACCTCATCATTACAAATGTACATTAGTAACATCCTGAAACACAGAAGAAGCTGCAGATAGGAAAAGAAGTGATGAAGAATTATTAAAGAAAATAAGAATGTTCAACTTTATTTTCAAGTAAGAAAACAGGAGAAATAAGGGTTTTCCCTGCACCAGGAAGACTGTGTAGTCCAATAAATACCAACAACCTGAAAAATGTCAAGTTGTGCTTTTTTAAAGAGGGTGGCTGCATCCAGACTGACTTCTAATGTCAAGCCATTGAAATGCTGCTTGGACTGGCCAAGTGCCTGCCAGGGACCAGTCTCACAAGTTAATTGTCCAACTGATGTAATTCCAGTGCTTGGAGCCCTGCCCTGGCACTGTGTAGTTTCCTAATGTATGAATTGCCAAAACGTTTCTCTGTGCTTCCACAAGAGGAGCAATACTTTGTATCTGTCAGAGAAATTCCTTTCCAAAACCCAGCCACCTACTCTCTTGCAATGCAAATTTTCAGGTTGGGAGGAAAAAATATCTAGACTGGATTTCAAAAACATATCTCACAATATGTGATTCAGAGATGCCACCATATACTACTAGATTCAATTCAACTCCATCCCGATTATGCCTCCTCCAACCATATATATCTGCTCCCCAAAATGACTAGACAGGCTTAATCATAATTCACGACATCTGAGGTTGGAGGTGTGGGGTGTGTTCTGGCTTTTGGGGTTTATTTTCCTTTGTTTGTTTGCCTTATGAATCTAAACATCCTGTGTCTTCCTGAACACCTGAAACAAACTCTTAGTATAGATTTCTTTGCCAATCTCACTAATCTTGGGATTTATAAAGGGTACTGGACAGTTCTGATGCACACTCTCACCCTTGGATATGTGTAGATCCCCTCCACCCAGATCCAGGTTTCTGTACCTCTATCGCAGGGACAATTCTGTTGCTTCATTAGTAGCTGTTAAACTGCTGCAGATTACAAGCCTGGCACAATAAGTTAAGGAAAATTGTTGCTAATTATGTTCTTACCCTGGGTGTGGAATTGTAGCATTTTGGGTGCTTCCTGGTGAGCAATGGGGTTCTTCCCGCAGTGATGCAAGTCAGACATATGTGGGCAAGATTGGTTGTCCCTCCCCATGCTTGGAAGTCTAGTAACATCATCATATGGTAACTCTTACCTTCAGGGGGGAAATAAAAAAATAAATCACTTGTAAGTAGCAATGCTTAAATGTGGTGTATCATTGAATCTGAAAATACCAACCTGAAACTCTGGAGATTGATAATAACATAATGTTTATAGTATGGGCCATTAAACCCATAACAGAAATCCAGATAGAGGTGACTCAGAGTAATAATCATGCTGTGTTTGTTTCATCGTTGGATGGACAGACAAAACATTTCTTAACTGTGATTCTATAGCTCTATAGTAAAAGGACTTTTTCTTATTGAATTTTAACCAGTAAAAAACTTCCTTTAATACAAAAAAACATACTAAACCTTAAAAATTGGTTAGAGGTCAGAGTTCAGAATGATGGAAAATATACTTATAAATCATTTATACAATTTTTTTTAAATGTCTTGTTTATAAGAATGTAGCAAACGTTTACATTGTTTCCCTTGATCTTATTTTCAGATCTTTTCCATGTTCTCTCTCCTGTAGTTTCCACATCCACACATGGATTCCCAATTAAGCCTTAAGAAGTCTAAACTACCGGATGCATTTTCAGTGCTTAAATGGTACTGAGAGCTGTGAAAGTTCTTTCTTAGAAAAATCTTTCTGACACAAGCTTCAAGGTGGTAAGGAATGCAGATATAGACATACTACATATGATGTCTATAAAAACCCAGTACCTTACTGAAAATTGTAAAATGATAAGAACTTTCACAAAGTTAATTCACTTTATGGTATGTAAATTGCAAATAAAGATATGCCTAAAAAGATTACCTAAGCTTAAAATATTCCATAATGGCAGATCTGTGGTCCACGAAGACAGGAGTTAGATGAAATTTTTTTTAAGTTGATTTACTCAGAGAGAAATAAACTATACTGACAGCTGTTTAAACCTGACATGTTCAAACAGCATTTCATTTGCATTCTCATAAACAACCAGTGTCAGTCAAAACTAGAATGTAGCTGGTCTACTTAAATTGAAAGAAAAAAGATGGAGTTTACGGAAAAGTGCTAGAAAATGTTCAGATATTTTATTTGAACTCAGTAATGATTTGTAAATGTCCAGGTTTATTTGGAGAGTTTCTGAAAGACAGTACTCTGGAAATAAAAAACTGTTGAGTTGGCACCTTGGCTTTGCTCAGATAAAGCTTTCTAGTTTCATTGTAAGCCTGTCTCAAGTTTAAAGTGGATTTGAAAGTTTGCAACAAACAGCTAGTTCTTTTATTTCAACAGAGATAGCAAGTCCAAATAAAGTGTTGTGTACCTACAAACTCTTCAGATGACAGCAAAGTTTGGAAACGACAGAAGTTGGACTATGTTTTCTACATAAAACAGTCAGTTTGAAGGTGTAGTATTGACAAGTGTTGGAAAAAGAGATTTACTAACCTTATAAGCGTATTAGTGGAAACTAGCCAGGTGGTGAAAGAAAAGCCAACAAATTAAAGGAATGGTATATTATTACCATTTACTGGGTATTCATACATGAAAAAGAATATGGTGAGTGTATACATATACAGATACTCATGTCAGATACTTTTGTGTGAACTCTCTGCAGAATTTATTTCTGTTCTCTTGTTTACTCAGAGATATTAAAAAAAAGGCAAAATTTCAATATTTAAAAAAATCTAATCAAAGAATATATACGATTGATTTAATAGGGAGTGCCGGTCAACAGCCAGCTGAATATGATCAGTGTGCCCAGGTGACCAAGAAGGTCAATAATATCCTGACTTGTACCAGAAATAATGTGGCCAGCAGGATTAGGGAAGTTATTGTCCCTTAGTACTGGTGAGGCCACACCTCGAATATTATGTTCAGTTCCCCCTCATTACAAGAAGCACATTGAGGAGCTGGAGTGTGTCCAAAGAAGGACAACAAAACAGGTGAAGGGTCTGGAGCACGTGTCTTATGAGGAGCGGCTGAGGGAACTGGGGTTGTTTAGCTTGGAGAAAAGGAGGCTCAGAGGAGCCCTTACCACCCTTTACAGCTCCCTGAAGGAGGTTGTAGCAAGGTGAGTGTTGGTCTCTTCTCCTGAGTAACAAACCATAGGGCTAGAGGAAACGGCTACAAGTTGCACCAGGGGAGGTTTAGATTGGATATTAGGAAAATCTTCTTCACCAAAACGGTTGTCAAGCATTGGAACAGGCTGCCCAGGGAAGTGGTGGAGTCCCCATCCCTGGAGGTATTTGAAAGATGGGTAGATGAGGTACTTAGGGACATGGTTTAGTGGTGGACTTGGCAGGGTTAGGTTAATGGTTGGACTCAGTGATCTTAAAGGTCTCTTCCAACCTAAATAATTCTAGGATTGTATGATTCTATGACTTTGTTGGAGAGACTGAGCTGTTGTGGGGACCTTGGCTGTGATTCCAGGGTTTTACTAATTCACTGCATGTTGCTCATCCCCCAGGAGCAGGTATGCAGCCTGAATTCCATGATGGAACATCATTTCCCACATGAACATATAAGTTCTGTGGTCAAGTGATACATTATAGCTATACCTTTATAGTTATATGATGCAAAAGGTACTGCCTGACATGTGGTATAGCTGTGCAGAGCAAAGGGCTGATGAGCAGTCCTCTATATGCTGGAGAAATAGAGGCACTCCATGAGCAAGTATTACTTATGAGAGAACTTCTCCCTCTAATCTCTCTAGTTTCATTCCTTTTTAATTTGACCCTTATGAATGCATCTGTATTATCGTGTCATGGCCCAACAGCCCATACCATTGAGCTACAATATTTGCTGCTGACCTCACTATATTCATGGAGATACTTAGAGGAGGATGGAGGAGGGGATAGTATTGCCAGTACACTAAGTTTTGTCCCTGTTTGTAGTAGGGAGAAGGACAAACACAATTTGTGGCTTTTCTCTCACTCACAGTCTCATTAATGTACCTCGGCAAACCTTGCAACCACCAGACCTAATCAATAGGAAACTGATTTTCAGGACACACAGTTGGCCTCGGTCACCAGTCATCATGTCCATGAAACAGTCTGTGTGATAATTACTCTCCTTTACTGATCTTCTGTTTCCTTTCCTTTTTCTACACTGGATACTTCTGAAGAGTTGCTTTTATTTTCAGGGTGCTGTTTATTCTGTTATATTCTTTATCATTACATCCCCCAGAAAAGAAAAAAAAAAAAAAAAGTTTTGAGAAGTCCCCAGCTGCCAAGTAAATGGACTGTTGTACTTAGTCAAAGCATACCATAAAGATACAGGGGAGGCTACCTGAATGAAGAAAACAACTTCTATGAAAGAAGAGGTGAATGAGGAGGGTGTGTGTCAAAAGGAGATCAAAATGGAGTTACGTGGAGAAATTGAGTGACTAATGTTTGTCCACTACTTCACCTAAAACACTACCATAGGCATCAGAAGAAACAAACAGTCTTACAAAAAATCCCAAAGGTTTTATTAACCAGTATATAATTAAATCACAGAAATCACTGCCACAGGATGCTGTGGATTCCACAAGTTTAAACAGCTTGTTTTTAAAAAATAATTAGGAAAGGAGAAACACATAAAGATCTGTTCAAATTTCAGTTCAAGCTCTGGTTCAGGAAGACCCTTTAAGATGCAGATTGTACAAAATGGGGAGATGTATATTTGAAATATGCATGGAAATTATCACTTGCCATATGCTTTTTTACCCAAATAACTCCTATTAGTCATGGATAAAGCCAGGATGTTGGTCTCATCTGTTGCTGTATCTCAGCACATACTTTCTTATACTCTCTCAGGAAATGTCTCCCTGCCACATGTAGGTGAAGCTCAGTGTTCTGTAGCCTCAGTTCACTCAAAATCTATTCCCAGATCATATTGAAATCTCTTTGAATATTCTAGATATTTCTAGATATGAGGTGAACACATAAACTGTGTTTTAGGAGAAGCAAACTCCTGATGTTACTGTTTCCCAATGAACAAACAGCAAGAGATCTTCTTACATTGCTACATCTCTCATTGGAGCAAAGTCAGCCTTAAGACAGTTTTTATTACATTTCCCCTCCCCAACTTGTCACTAAATGTGAGGTTAAAGATAACTTTTCTTCCATACTGACAGTCTAAGCCACCTGAAGGATGTGAAGGTTCATTAGCAAGTGAACACAGTGAAAAAGGCAAGGGGGATGAAAATCCTGAAAAATTTGAAAAAACAAGGTTGCTCCAATACCTTGTTCTGCTATGGAGTCTTGCCTAGCACCTCTATACTAGCATTACATGGGTGCAAACAGACATCATCATGGGGAAAAAACAATTCCAAGAGTTCAAAAAGAAGCTGATACAACTTCCATTTGATTTGCTTTGATATATTTTGAGTGTATACTTTACTTTTAATCTCTCTCTGCCTCAAATCTGGATTCCCTAATTTAAAAGAAAAAAGTGAGTACTCTTCTGGCCCACTCAGAAAGTCTGTATGTACTTTAAACAAGTTTGCAGTAGAAAGAACTTGTCATTAAATGAGTTTCAGGATTTATAAATCCAGCGTAGGACGTGCTTGCATACTGTTGGTTACAGTTTTGAATGCTAAGTTTGAACCTGGGTAAAATGGTTATCAGACTGGAATAAGTAAAAGAAGTTCAAAGCACAGGAAAGCTAGAACTTGATACAATACTTACTAGGTCTGATTCAGTTCCTAGACAAGATTCTGTGTCTGTTAACAGTTGTAAATGCATATAGATTGTGTCTACCTGTTGGGAAATATAGACAGTAATTTTTCCTTTATTCAAATGGAAAATGTGTAGTATACAGTAGAGGCAGATTTTCAGCATGATCTAGGAATCATGTAGCTCAATCCCTTCCTTTCTTCTGATAATAATAACAATTTAAACATTAGTACCTTATAAAGAATACTGAACTATAAATCTTATATCAGAAAATACATTGTGTGTCCTACTAAACCAGTTTTAGTTGGTTTGTTTTTTCCATCTTTAGGATATATTGACAATTTAGTACTAAGATAAAAATATCAGCTCTGTAAATATGTGGTTGAAATGTTAAAATCTCTATGGTTTTTAAAAAATTGTATCTGAACGTACTTTGCATTCACCAAATGAATAATGTTTGAAAAAAATTATAATAAAATTATTGTTATGGACGTGAAGGTGTTACATAAAATTTACATTTTTACCTCAATATTCAACTGAAATCAGTAAATTAGAGCTCTAATGAAACTCCCAGTCCTGTAAAGGGGAATGTCAGAACTATCCATTTTCCAGATTAACAGGAAAAGTCATGCATGTGCAAGTCATTTGCTGTGTAAGTCATTTGCTTTCCTCCTTAACTATCAGGTTAAGCATTTTTTGTACTTAACCAATAACTTTTTTCACTAGAAACTGCCCTAAATACGTATATGGTGCCTAACTCAGCATGTGCTACTGTCTTGTCCCTACCCACATGCTTGGGCCATCTTGAATTGATTCAATTACTTTCCTGTGTTTTAATGAATGGAGACTTAATAATAAAGCAGTTTGTCTAGTATCACTGTTGAATGACAAGATGGAGGTCAGAAGACTATTAAAAGAAGCTACTTCAGAGTTGTTTTACACAAATCACTAACTTTGGATATATCTCCCACTTTGGGAATCTATCAAGGTAGATATATCTTGCAACTTCTGCTTTTAATGATTTTTTTTTGCAAAAACCTCTCAATTTTAGGATGAAATACAATCAAAATTATCCCAGAGGCTAGTAAGTAAAACTTCAAGTCAAGTTTCTGAAACACATACTGGGATATTATAACCCAAATTTTGGTACAATGTATCATTGAAATGGAAATTCAAGAAGGAAATATAAAAATCCAGTTAGGAAATCAGTGTGTCCTGCAACTAATATCAGAAAAGTGATAAATACATCTGGTTTTTGGTGTCATTAGCAGGACATATATCAATATACCTCAATTAACAGAGTGGAGACAAATTACTTTGTTATTTACCTACTAAGGTAAGTAAGTCAAACCTTCTCAGCTAGCTGTTTGCTATGCCAAATACAGAAATGCAAGCCATTCAGTAATTCAGCTAATTCATCTGGTTTAAGAGCAGCAAGATTTTAGATCTAAGGTGGTAGAATATCTCTTAAATTGATAATGTTATAGTATGGAATCTATAGAGCTGTAAATCACCTGAATGAGACTGGTCTTGCAGGTCATAATTTTCACAGGATAACCAGAAGAAGCAAGTTTATAATTTCCATTAAGAGGATTAATAGTGACTCCAGACAACACCAGACCAGTAGCTTTATCAAGTCAGCGAATATATTTCTGGAATTCAATGCACCATTGTCTTGCCATATAGCCATATAGTTTTTCAGAAATATGCGAAAGTTGACAGAATGGACTTTTGAACTATAAACAGGAAAATATATTTCTTTCATATAGCTGCTCTAAAGCAGATATCTAGACCTGATTATAAGGTGGTTGGAGTTGTTATTGGAGTTATTGCATTACTTTCAGAAAAAGCATGTTTTACAACAAGTTAAATGTGTTTATTTGCTAAATAAATTGATAGCAGGAGGTTTTAAATTGATGCACTCATAAATGGGTAATGAAAATCTACCAGAGATGTAACTTTAAAAAGTGTAGTGCTGCTTATGATAGAGTGACTGGAGTAAAAAGGGATATGACAGAGTTTTATGAACTAACAAATGGTCTAGAGTCTATAAACTGGTGCTCTTATATTCCTTTTCATACAGCAAGAACAAAGACATGTCCAGTAAAATTGGTACACAACAAACACAACAATGCTAAAAGGCAATAGATTATGTAAAATGGCAGCAATCCTGTAGAAAGCAATGCCACAATTAGTGTTCAGGCCAAGACTTTAACCATGTTCAAAAAGGGAGTAATGAAAACTTCTACTACCTATAATAGAATTAAAAGATGCTACTACTCTCATGCTTCATGATAGAAATGAGCTGATTCAAGACTCTTTGACTAAAACTCCAGTTGCTCTTCAGACACGGAAATGCTCCCACTGATTCTAGAGAGGCAAAGATTTTATATGTATATATTCAATAACTGGGTTCATAATATTTGCTACCGCAAAATCTGTTATTGAGCAATTTAAAAAATGATATAATATGGATCAAACTACACGAAGCATTAATATGACCTTTTCACATTCTCCACACATTTAAGGTATTCATTCCTTAAACAGTATTCCACTTCTGCTTTGCTTTGTGTGGAGCACCAACTGATGATATTTGAACAAGTATCTCTTGGCAATATAAACATATGTGATTGTGAACAAATTTGTCCCTTTGAAAAAGTAAATCTAAACATGAGATAAAATAATTAGTAAGAGGAAGATAAACAGACAGACATATGAATAAAGAAACTCCAGAGAACATCAACTATATCATTGTAATGAGCAACTAGTTAATCTGGAGTCAGTTCTTTGCTATGAGCAAAATCTTGCCTCTTGGGCACTGCAAGTGTTAATAAAATGGCAATGAATACAAGTTTCTGAATCAGAACAGGTAGGTAATCATCCTCAATGAGGCAAGTTGGAAATAGGAACATCATTTTCTTACAACTTTGGTGGTTGTCTTCTCCTCTCATCCCTGCTAATAAGATAACTGTGAGACATTTCCAAATCTTTTAGAGTGGCCTTTGTGGAACAAAGGTCAGAAAAGAAAAAACTCTCCACTCTGCCAAATGAACAATCTGTGCTAAAAACATATGCAAAGTAAGGGTCCTAAATATAAATCCTACATGTCCTGTTATTTGATTTTTTTTTCCTTAAAGAAAAATTCTACATTGCTTGTAAGGAACCTTCCTGATGAAATTTTCACTGAATTGCTGCCATTTTCACAAAATAAGTTGGTAAAAGTTAACTGAGAATTTTATGAGTAAAAGCTGTGTAATCCTCTTTTTCTCCTATTTTATTTCTTTTTTAATCATCTCTGATCTTAATGATCCTTTGCCACAAATGAAGCTTGAAATAAATATGAACATAAAATATCCAGTTCATGATCTTTGCAAATTGTCACATTGTCGCAAAAATATGTATTAACCATAATCACTGAACCATAAGTTTTGCATGGATTATAAAGTTTATACATTTCACAGGAGACACTGCTGTTACTCATTCCAGTTTTATATCAAGGTTTTATACAAGTTCAAGTCCATTGACTTTACTGGAGTTTCTCCAAGTGTACACCAGTACAAATGAGAGCAAGAAAGACTGATAAACAAAAATAATTAATCTTTTTACAGTTAGGCAAAATATTTTTTGTCAATAATGTGTTTCAAATAAGTTTTTTCTGAGAATTGTACACAGCCACTCACTCACTCCCCACCAGTGGGATGGGGGACGAAACTGGAAGGGTAAAAGTGAGAAAACTCATGGGTTGAGATAAAGACAGTTTAATATGGAAAGCAAAAGCCACACATGCAAGCAAAGCGAAGCAAAGAATTCACTCACTACTTCTCATTATCAGGCAGGTGCTCAGCCATCTCCAGGAAAGCAGGGCTCCATCACAGGTAACGGTTACTTGGGAAGACAAAACGCCATAACTCCAAAGGTCCCCCCTTCCTTATGCTTTCCCTAGATTTATATACTGAGCATTGTCATATGGTATGGCAGCCGGTCACAAGTGGTGTCCCCCAGGGCTCAGTTCTAGGGCCAATTTTGTTTAATATCTTTATCAATGACCTGGATGAGGGGATTGAGTGTGCCCTCAGTAAATTTGCAGATGACACCAAACTGGGTGGTAGTGTTGATCTGCTCGAGGGGAGGAGGG